>VDFB02351878.1:0-122739 GCA_007258455.2 Sequoia sempervirens
CTATGGCTGTCAAAATGTTTATATGATGTGATTTAAATCTTGGTAACAACTTTGTTGCTTTCAAGACATTAAATATCATTTTGTGTGGTTTGAAGAAATTGTATGATACTAGGTTTCAAATCTTGGTAACTTTTTGAAGAAGCTTAGTTGCTTTCAAGAGATTAAATATCATTTTGTGTGGTTTGAAGAAATTGAATTAAAAAGATAATGAAGAGACCGCCATATGTGACTATCAAAATGTTAAATGACACTAGGGTTTCAAATCTTGGTAGCTTCTTGAAGAAGTTTCATTATTTTCAAGGTATTGAATATCATTTTGTGTGGTTTGAAGAAATTGTGTTAAAAAGATAACCCAAGACTATCGTCATATGTAGCACTGTCAAAATGGTAATGATATTGTAGTTTCAAATCTTAGTAACTTAAGAAAAGTTTCATTGCTTTCAAGACATTAAATATCATTTTGTGTGGTTTGAAAAAAAATTGTTAAAAAGAAGAGAAGGTACGATATAGATAATATTTTATTTAGATTTTGCAATAAAGTAGCTTTTTTCTTTTTTTTGAGATTACATAAAATGATTTGTATTGAAAGAGAGTATGCCAATTCTTATTTAAGTCTAGAAGGGTGTTGAATATAGGAATTATTTTGTTTGTATGATAATCATTCAATGAATCTGTATATTATATGTCTCACCCTTGTAAGTTAATCTTTCAATGAATCTACATCTTATAAATTTTCTTTAATGTCTCACCTCATCAAAATAATGTCAATTAATTGACATCAAGATTATTGAAAAAGTTGACATTTGAGGTTGGAGAGATTTAACTTTATTGAAATAAAAATACTTGTATTTCATTGCTCTTTGCAAGAAAATAATTGAGATTAATGAAAAATAAATCCCAAAAAGAATTTAAATGGTCACTTTATTCAATATAGGCCAATAGCATTTGAGAGAAATAATTCACGTGCTATTTTCTAAAGTATTAATATTAGAAGATATTATCTAAATTTTAGACAGAGAAAAATATATATTTGTTTGTTTGGTTGATTGACTTTATTTAAAATTTGTATCAATAACAATAGAATCCATACTATGGTAGGAACTAATAATTAATTGAATGCAAGCAAAATTATCTTTGAGATATTTTGTTTAGATTTTGTAATGTAGGAGATTTTCATAGTTCCTTTTTAATATAATATGCAATGACTTGTAGTAAATGGAAATAGCCTAATTTTTATTTGAACTTATGTCATATTGATTATGAATTTATTTAATTCATATGTCATCCTTTTTGCACCTTACATTTTTTTTTAATTTCTATGTCAAACTTTCAATGAATTCGCACTTCACTTTTTTTTTTAATGCCCCACCTCACCAAAATAATGTCATTTTAGTGACATCAGAATTATAGAAAGATTTGACATTTGAGAACACAACATTTATAGCACAAATTCAAACTTTAATGAGACAAAAGCAATAAAAAAATACATGTATTTCATTGGTCTTTGCAAGAAAAGAATTTAAATTATGAAAAATACTTTAAATGACCACTTCATTCAATTTTAGGCCAATACAATATGAGAGAAATAATTTATATTGCTATAATTTAAAATATTAATATTAGAAGATATTGTAGCACATTATTTTTTATTAAATTATAGGTAGGTATTGATTGTGGGATTTTTTTTAATACATGCATATAAAACTTTTAATGAATTTGCATCTTACACATTTGCTAAATGTCCTCGCTTGAGACCAAAATAATGTCACTTCAATTAGATAGATTATTAATAGAATTGGCATTTGAGGACGTGTAATTTCTTGTAAATATCTAAATTTTGACGAAAATAAAAGTAATAGAAATATATTTTTCATTAATTGGCCTTTGCAAATAAATCATTAAATTTTAATAAAAATAGATTCAAGAGGAGGCCTAAAATTGTCATTTCATTTAATATAGGTTCATAAGATATGAGAGAAATCATTGATATTGCTATTATTAACTATAAATATTAAAAAATTCAACAAACCTTTAGAATAAGAAAAATGCAATCATATGATTGAGTGGTTGACTTTATTTCAAATGGGTATAAATTGCTATAGAACCCTTACCATGACAAGGACTGGTAAGAGGAAATTAATGACTAAAAAATCTCAAAGGGGATCAATGGCCATCATTTCTATGAAATGAAGAGAGACACACACCATAACCCTCAAATGATGGTTGATGCAACATTTCAAAGTTCAACAACTACCAACTCATTGGAAGGGGATTGTAGCACACTACACCCTTGTTTTTGGGCTATTATGGTAGCCAAAAACCAACAAAAAAGTAAAACATTAATAAGTGTTATATGGTCCAACGTAACAAAGAAAATATGAACCATTGATGAACAAAAATCTTATGAAACTAATACATATTTCCCTTATTTCCCTTAAATATACATACATCTAAAAATTCCTTATTTTCTTGTATGAATAAGAAATCTGAATGTATTCTTTGACAAAAGAATCTTATCAGTTGAAAATAGAAAATCAACTTAACTATCCAATTAATCCAAATTACAAGATTGAATGCAATGACTAAATGTAAATTGATACATAATATATTGTTTCAAAACACTTACGAACATTATGGAAACAAAATAAAAACTATACATTAAGTAACTGATACACAAGTTCCAATGTTTGAATAGTTCATTATATTCATGCCTATGAAAAATATTTCTTGTCATTACAAGTATTTGACTGAATATAATATAGTTAACATATATTTGGATTTCACTCCTTTATCATTGAATGATGAATTCTACAAACTAAGTAGAGACATGTAATTGTTTACAAAAATAAGATTTGTTGATCCCCCTAAAGTTCAAGTGAACCTTGAGAAACTCGCAACACTAAAAATGAATATATTGAAATTTCTATATTTTAGTAAGCAACAATAGTCCTACATTTTATTACATCAAGCTCATCTCAATATGAGGCAATAGGTTGTGGTAACTCACACAAAACCCAACCATATACCACCACACAAACCCCTTTCCCAAGTAATGCATGGGTGTCCCCAATAGGAATAAAATAATGACCAAACTATATTTTATGGAATATAAAATAACCATCTCAAGATCAATAATGGCACCATAAGGTTTGATATTCACCAAGGAGTGGAATCGAAGCATGATTCATTTTCAAAGCCTATGAATGATTACCACCAATGCTCCACCCTTATAGTGTAGTAAACCCATGGTTGTCGCTATTGCATACACGATGCATAACAAATAAGCAAACTTAACTCAAACAAGACTATACAATCACAAAGAAAAGGACATGATCTTAACTCATAAAGCCATTCACCCCAAACAAGAAATCCAAATGTTATGGGTCTCATTCAAGCCCTAAAGTAGAGTTATTAGTCAAGGTCGACTTGTGAACAAAAAGTGCATGTTTTAGCTAGAGCCTTGGTAAAACCCCCCGATTTGTAGCTATTAGTTGAAGAGGTATCAACATAGTCTCATTTTCATGTATCAAGTAGCAAAATGATCTTGTGGATGATATAAAATCCTCCATCAATATATACATACACACATATATATGTATATACATACATATATATACATACATATATGCATATACATACATACATATATACATACATACATACATACATACATACATACACACACATATATTGATTAATGGATGGATGGATAGTATTTTGTTTATCATTTCTAATTAGTATATTTTCATATTTTATTTATGAGATTATATGAAATATTTTGCATTGAATGGTACACAAGAAAATAAATATGCATTAATTAATTGATACTTAAGTTCCAATATTTGAATAGTTCATTACATACATCATGCCTATGAAAATATTTCTTGTCATTACAAATATTTGATTGAATATAATATAGTTAACATCTATTTGGATTTCATCCCTTTATCATTGAATGATGAATTCTACAAACTAAGTAGAGATGTGTAATTGTTTACAAAAATAAGATTTGTTGATCCCCCTAAAGTTTAAGTGACAACTTGAGAAATTCACAATACTAAAGATGAATATAATGAAATTTCTATATTTTAGTAAGCAACAATAGTCCTACATTTTACTACATCAAGTTCATCTCAATATGAGGCAATAGGTTATGGTAATGCACACAAAACCCAACCAAATACCACCACCCAAACCCCTTTCCCAAGTAATGCATGTGGGTGTCCCCAACGGGAATAAAATAATGACCAACCTATATTTTATGGAATCTAAAATAACCATCTCAAGATAAACAATGGCACCATAGGGTTTGATATTCACCAAGGAGTGGAACCAAAGCATGATTCATTTTCAAAGCCTGTGAATGATTACCACCAATGTTTTTTCCCTTATAGTGTAGTAAACCCATGGTTGTCACTATTACATACACGATGCATAACAAACAAGACTATACAGTCACAAAGAAAATAACATGATCTTAACTCATAAAGCCATTCACTCCAAACAAGAAATACAAAGGTTATGAGTCTCATTCAATCCCTAAAGTGGAGTTATTAGTCAAGGTCTCCTTGTGAGCACAAAGTACATGTTTTATCTAGAGCCTTGGTAAAACCCCTAATTCGTAGCTATTAGTTGAAGAGGTATCAACATAGGCTCATTCTCTTGTATCAAGTAGCAAAAAAATCTTGTGGATGATATAAAATCCTCCATCAACACACACACACACACATACAATACATATACATACACATATATACATACATATGTATATGTATATATATACATACATACATACATATATATGTATGTATATATACATATATATAGATATATGTATATATATAAATGTATGTATATATACACATAGATATATGTATATACATATATACATATGGATAGGTGGATACTATTTTATTTAGATTTTGTAATTAGGTTGTTTTCATATTTTCTTTATGAGATTATATGAAATTATTTGCATTGAATGGTAGCATGTTAATTTGTATTTAAGTTTAGGTGGGTATTAATTAGAGGAATTTTTTATTTATATGTCAACATTCCAATGAATCTTCACTTTATACATTTTTTGAATGCCCGAACTCACCAAAATAATGTCATTTCAATGATATCAAGTTCATTAAAAAAGTTGGCATTTGAGGATAAAATATTTATTGCACAAATCTAAACTTTGCTGAAACAAAAACAATGAAATAGTACTTGCATTTCATTGGTCTTTGAAAGAAAATAATTAGAATTAATAAAAAATAGATCACAAAGAAGATGTTAAATTATCACTTCATTCAATATAGGTCAATAAAATTTGAGAGAAATAATACATATTCTATTTTTCAAAATATTAATATCAGAAGATATTGTCCAAACTTTAGACAAAGAAAAATGTATTTGTTTGATTGGTTGATTGAATTTATTTTAAAGTTGTATCAGTTACAATGGAATCTATGCCTTTGTAGGGACTAATAATTAGTTGATGCAATCCATGGAAATGACTTATATTTCAGTGAATGCAAGAGATTGTATAATTAAAATATTATATTTAGATTTTAAATTGTAGGAGATTTTCACAATTGTTTTGTGAGATAATATCAAATGAATTGTATTGAATGATAGCACATTAATTTTTATTCATGTTTATATGGTATTGATTGTGATTTTTTAAATTTGTATGTCAATCATTCCACATCTTACAATTTTTTTAGTTTGTATGTCAACCATCTAATGAATCAACACCTTACACGTTTGATGAATGCCAACCTCACCAAAATAATGTCATTTCAATGACATCAATATTATTCGAAGAGTTGGAATTTGATAAAACATCATTTATTGCATAAATTTACACTTTACTGAAACAAAAGTAATTAAAAAGTACTTGTATTTCATTGTTCTTTATAAGAAAAGAATTAAAATTAGTGAAAAATAGATCTCATGAAGACCTTAATTTATGACTTTATTCAATTTAGCCAATACACTATGAGAGAAATAACTCAATTTGATATTTTCTAAAATATTAATATTAGAAGATATTCTAACATGCTATTTTTTATTCAAGTCTAGGCAAGTATTGATTATGGGAATTTTTTAATATGTATGTCAACCTTCTAGTGAATGTATACCTTAAACATTTGCTAAATATCCTCACCTCACCAAAATAATGTCATTTCAATTTTATAAAGATTTTTAATATAGTTGACATTTGGGGACATATAATTTATTATAAAATTTTAAAATTTGATGAAAACAAAAGCAATAGAAAAATACTTTGCATTAATTGCTCTTTGCAACAAAATTATTAAAATTTAATAAAAAATAGATTCAAGAGAAGACCTAAAATTATCATTTCATTTAATATAGACCAATAAGATATGAGAGAAATCATTATATTTTTACTTTTGAAATATAAATATCAAAAAACCTTTAGAAGAAGAAAAATATAATCACATGATTGGGTGGTTGGCTTTATTTCAAACTTGTATCAATTGTTATAAAATCCCTACCATGACAAGGACTATTAAGAGGAAATAAATGAATAAGAAATCACAAAGGGGGTCAATGACCATCATTTCTACGAAATAAAGAGAGATGCACACCATAACCCTCAAATGATGGCTAGTGTAAATTTACAAAGTTCAACAACCATTGTCTCATGGGTGAGGGGATTGTAGCACATTAAACCCTTGGTCATTGGGTTGTTATGGTAGCCAATTATCAACACAAAAATAAAACATTATAATGTGTTATTCAATGCAACATGACATGAAAAATATAAATCATTGATGAATGGAAATATTATGAATGCAATGCATATTTCCCTTACATATACACACATATGAAAATTCCTTATTGACCTTTCAAAATAATAAATTCACATATATTTTGATAAAATAAGCTTATAAATTGAAAATAGAAAACCAACATAACTATCGCATTAAATCCATGGTACAAGATAGAATGAAAATTTTGTATAACCAAATGTAATGTTGCTACATGATAGAGTGCTTCAAAACATATGAATATTATGGAAACAAAAGAATAACCATACATTAAGTACTTGATACACAAGTTTTTAGTGCTTGGAATAGTTCATTATATTTATGCCTATAGCAAGCATTTCTTGTCATTACAATAATTTGACAGACTATAATATAGTTACCATTTGTTAGGACTTCATCCCTTACCATTGAATGAAAAATATACAAAATAAGTAGAGAACACATAATTGTTTACAATATTAAATTTTATTGATCCCCCAAAGTTCAAGTGGTGCTTGAGAAACTTACAATTCTAAAGATAAAGATATTGACATTTCCATATTTTAGTAAGCAACAATAATCCTAGATTTCCTAAATACCACATCAAGTTCCTCTTGATACAAGGTAGTAGGGGGTGGTGGTGCAAACAAAACCTAGTCATATACTACCACCCAACCCCCTTCCAAATTAATGCATGGATGTCCCTAGAAATAACAAATCAATGACCAACCTATGTAATGTGGAACCCAAAATAGCCATCTCAAGATCAACAATGACACCATAGGGTTTGATACTCATTAAGGGGTGGAACCAATGTATGATCCCTATATAAAATCTAATGAATAGTTACCACCAATGTTGCTACCCTTGTAGTGTATTAAACTTTTCATTATCACTATTGCATGCAACATACAAAATAGAAAAATAAATTTGACTCAAAAAAGAATATATAGTCACAAAGAAAAGAACACAATCTTAATTCATAAATCCAAAGGGTATGAGTCTCATCCAAGCCTTAAAGTGGAGTTATCAATTATGGTATCCTCATGAACACAAAGCTCGTATGTTAGCTAGATCCTTGGTAAAATCCATCAACTTGACCAAAAACACACACAATATATACACATAGATATATGTATATACATGTATACATGATGGATAGATGGATACTATTTTATTTAGATTTTGTAATTAGGTTGTTTTCATATTTTCTTTATGAGATTATATGAAATTATTTGCATTGAATGGTAGCACATTTTAATTTATATTTAAGTTTAGGTGGGTATTAATTAGAGGAATTTTTTATTATATGTCTACATTCCAATGAATCTTCACTTTATACATTTTTTGAATGTCCAACCTCACCAAAATAACACCATTTCAATGATATCAAGTTCATTAAAAAAGTTGGCATTTGAGGATAAAATATTTATTGCACAAATTTAAACTTTGCTGAAACAAAAATAATGAAATAGTACTTGCATTTCATTGGTCTTTGAAAGAAAATAATTAGAATTAATAAAAAAATAGATCGTAAAGAAGATGTTAAATTATCACTTCATTCAATATAGGTCAATAAGATTTGAGAGAAATAATACATATTCTATTTTTCAAAATATTAATATTAGAAGATATTGTCCAAACTTTAGACAAAGAAAAATGTATTTGTTTGATTGGTTGATTGAATTTATTTTATTTGTTTGATTGGTTGATTGAATTTATTTTAAAGTTGTATCAGTTACAATAGAATCTATGCCTTTGTAGGGACTAATAATTTGTTGATGCAATCTATGGAAAGGACTTATATTTCATTGAATGCGAGAGATTGTATAATTAAAATATTATATTTAGATTTTAAATTGTAGTAGATTTTCATAATTCCTTTGTGAGATAATATCAAATGAATTGTATTGAATGATAGCACATTAATTTTAATTCACGTTTATATGGTATTGATTGTGATTTTTTTAATTTGTATGTCAACCATCTAATGAATATACACCTTACACATTTGATGAATGCCAAACCTCACCAAAATAATGTCATTTCAATGGCATCAATATTATTGGAAGAGTTGGAATTTGATGACACACTATTTATTGCATAAATTTACACTTTAGTGAAAAAAATTAATAAAAAAGTGCTTCTATTTCATTGGTCTTTATAAGAAAAGAATTAAAATTAGTGAAAAATAGATCTCATGAAGACCTTAAATTATGACTTCATTCAATTTAGGCCAATACAATATGAGAGAAATAACTCAATTTGATATTTTCTAAAATATTAATATGAGAAGATATTCTAACATACTATTTTCTATTCAAGTCTAGGTGGGTATTGATTATGGGAATTTTTTAATATGTATGCCAACCTTCCAGTTAATCTATGCCTTAAACATTTGTTAAATATCCTCACCTCACCAAAATAATGTCATTTCAATTTGATAAAGATTATTAATAGAGTTGACATTTGAGGACATATAATTTATTATAAAATTTTAAAATTTGATGAAAACAAAAACAATAGAAAAATACTTGGCATTAATTGATCTTTGCAACAAATTTATTAAAATTTAATAAAAAATAGATTCAAGAGAAGACCTAAAATTATCATTTCATTTAATATAGACCAATAAGATATGAGAGAAATCATTATATTTTTATTTTTGAAATATAAATATTAAAAAACCTTTAGAAGAAGAAAAATATAATCACATGATTGGGTGGTTGGCTTTATTTCAAACTTGTATCAATTTTTATAAAATCCCTACCATGACAAGGACTAATAAGAGGAAATAAATGAATAAGAAATCAAAAAGGGGGTCAATGACCATCATTTCTATGAAATAAAGAGAGATGCACACCATAACACTCAAATGATGGCTAGTGTAAATTTACAAAGTTCAACAACCATTGTCTCATGGGTGAGGGGATTGTAACACATTAAACCCTTGATCATTGGGTTGTTATGGTAGCCAATTATCAACACAAAACTAAAACATTATAATGTGTTATTCAATGCAACATGGCATGAAAAATATAAATCATTGATGAATGGAAATCTTATGAATGCAATGCATATTTCCTTACATATACACACATATGAAAATTCCTTATTGACCTTTCAAAATAATAAATTCACATATATTTTGATAAAATAAGCTTATAAATTGAAAATAAAACACCAACAATAACTATCACATTAAATCCATGGTACAAGATAGAATGAAAATTTTGTATAACCAAATGTAATGTTGCTACTTGATAGAGTGTTTCAAAACATATGAATATTATGGAAACAAAAGAATAACCATACATTAAGTACTTGATACACAAGTTTTTAGTGTTGGAATAGTTCATTATATTCATGCCTATAGCAAGCATTTCTTGTCATTACAATAATTTGACAAACTATAATATAGTTACCATTTGTTAGGACTTCATCCCTTACCATTGAATGAAAAATATACAAAATAAGTAGAGACCACATAATTTTTTACAATATTAAATTTTATTGATCCCCCAAAGTTCAAGTGGTGCTTGAGAAACTTGCAATTCTAAAGATAAAGATATTGACATTTCCATATTTTAGTAAGCAACAATAATCCTAGATTTCCTAAATACCACATCAAGTTCCTCTTGATACAAGGTAGTAGGAGGTGGTGGTGCAAACAAAACCTAGTCACATACTACCACCCAACCCCCTTCCAAATTAATTCATGGATGTCCCTAGAAATAACAAATCAATGACCAACCTATGTAATGTGCAACCCAAAATAGCCATCTCAAGATCAACAATGACACCATAGGGTTTGATACTCATTAAGGGGTGGAACCAATGTATGATCCCTATATAAAATCCAATGAATAGTTACCACCAATGTTGCTACCCTTGTAGTGTATTAAACTTGTAATTATCACTATTGCATACAACATACAAAATAGAAGAATAAAATTGACTCAGAAAAGAATCTATAGTCACAAAGAAAAGAACACATTCTTAACTCATAAATCCAAAGGGTATGAGTCTCATCCAATCCCTAAAGTGGAGTTATCAATTATGGTATCCTCATGAACACAAAGCTCGTATGTTAGCTAGATCCTTGGTAAAATCCATCAACTTGACCAAAAACTTTTTAATGACACAATATGTAAACAAGAGATATAATAGCCTACAATTTTGGCATATATTCCTTGTTCAACCAAGAAATTATTAGATCTTGCATAAACACTATCAATGCAAATCTAGAAAGGGTTAAACAATGTACAAAAAATCATAATAAAAACTCACTATGAGTTTCCACTTTTAAATATGGTACCATAATAAATTTGTAGAGAGATAGAGTGAGTACGTCTTACCAATGATTCATTCCTACAGAGGAATTTCCACCAACCATATAAAAATCACTTGAATTCTTGAGAAGTTCACAAAGCATCATTCATGCAAGTAATAATCACTTAAACCTCCTAGTGATGTAGGAGCATCCACGATCAATAGCAATCTTGCATCAACCAAAGGGGAATTATTTTATTTTGTTTTTCATAAGATTTGGTAATAATTTTATTGGAGGAATAAATTGAAATAATAGGCCAAAAATAATATATTAAATAATTGGTCTTATTCTATTGTTGTAAATTTTGAAGTGGGAGATAGTGTAGGAAATCAATCTCAGAGTTTGAAAAGCATAAAAATAAAAAAAGATAATATTGGTGTGGGTTTTTTGGAGTTACTAAAATGCATCAAGGATCATTTAATGTTTTTTTAATAATTATTGGAGCATCCTTTTAAAAAGAGGCAAAAATCAGATTTTTGAAAGGAGGGAAAAATCTGATTTTTGAAAGTAGTGTTAAGTGTTTTATTTGACGCTTTTTGAGTTTGTATGAGGGGGGAGATTTTTGGACAAGAGGAGAAAGGCATGGCTTCTCTTGGGGAGAGGATAAAAGGACATTTTGTTATAGGTTTTGATGTGATATACAACAACAAAAACAATGGAAGATTGTTGGTTATTACAATAGTGATTTTGTAGTTGAAGATTGCAGGTTGAAGGGAGCTAGCGAGCTTCAAATGAAGAGGCATTGAAGGAGATAATTTATGTATTTGATATTCTTGTTATATATCATATTTGTAACAGTTTTTTAATGGTTTACATCAGCCCATATGGCTGCAAAATAATGTAATTTCAGAATTGCCTTGTTATTAAGTAATTTTAGGAGAGTTTGAATGAGAAAATGAAGACACTATTTGCAGATTTTTGTGTTATTTAAAACATTTTATGAGGTGCATTGTATTTTTTTGTGAGTTTGTGAATGAGGCTTGATTTTCTCTTACATCAGTGGTATTAGAGCTAGTGTTCTTGAGTGTGCAGGAAGAAGCATCAATGTGAGGCAGTTTGCATCAGGACCTGGGAGTGGAGTGTGTGTGGTGTGTAGACAAATCGCCGAATGTGAGACAATCTATACCTAAGAGGTTTCATATTGAGAGTGTGTGGAAAGTGATTGACAAAATGTCGAAGAAGAAAGGCAACAAGTTCATCATAGTTGTGTATATAGGTGAATAGGATGAAGAAAATATTACAAAAGTATGCCTTGAGGATAGCGTGAAGGAAGATGGTGAGATTGTAGTGGAGGATGAAAAGCAAAGAGAAAGTGCAGCAATCAAAGAGGAAAATTATGTTGCAAAATAGTTAAGTCCTTTGGAGGACACAAAGACAGTGATGACAATGAGTAGTGAAGGTGAAAGTGTTGTAGCTGAAAATGAAAGAGTAAAAATTATAGAAGAAGAGGTAACTTTTAAATTTTATGAAAAGTGTATTGATTTGCATAAATTTGAAATTAAAATTGGGGAAGAGGAAAGTGTCGATATGTTGATGGTTGAGGTGCATATCGAGAAAAGCCATCATGTTGTTATGGCAAGAAGAGATATTGAAGAGGATCACATAGGTGCAAAAAATGGAGTAATTGAATATTTAATTTCCATGATTTTTTTGTCACTACAGACATAGACCATTGGTCAAAATGTTATTGGAAGAGGAGGGCAGATTGTAGTGGGTTAATTCCCACAAAGGTAGAAGATGAGAGTGGAGTTTGGTGGAGGTGGTCGGACTATAGTGGGGAGGATCCCACATGTAGAGAGAAGGAAGGAATAAATTAGGTGGAGGTGGACGGTTTATGGTGGGTTGAGCCCCACAAGAGAGAGCACAAGAGGAGGGAAGAAGGGGAAGCAAATTTGTTGGAGGAAGATGGAGAGCATGCTGAAAAAGTGTTGGAAAAGAAGAAGAAAGAAAAATATCCAAGGTACCATATCAGCATTGGAGTATGCTACAAGTTGCTTGCAATTGAAATAGTAGTTCTACTACTCAACTCCATTTTTGTGAGCCTATGCTCACAAACTTTCTACCATGGGTGTCCAATGTAGGAGCATCCAGGTCAATAACAATCTTGCATCAACCAAAGGGGAAGTATTTTATTTTATTTTTCGTAAGGTTTGGTGATAATTTTATTGGAGGAATAAATTGAAATAATAGGCCAAAAATAATATATTAAATAATTGGTCTTATAATATTGTTGCAATCTTGAAGTGGGGGATAGTGTAGGAAATCAAACTCGTGGTTTGAAAAGCATAAAAATAAAGAAAGCTAATATTAGCCTGGGTTTTTTGGAGTTACTAAAATGCATCAAGGATCAGTTAATGTTTTTTTCTAATTATTGGAGCATCCTTTTAAAAAGAGAAAAAAATTGGATTTTTGAAAAGAGAGAAAAACCTAATTTTTGAAAAGAGGGAAAAATCTGATTTTTGAAAGTAGTGCTAAGTGATTTGGCACTTTTTGAGTTTGTCTGAGGGGGAATAATTTTGGAGAATACGAGAAAGACATGGCTTCTCTTGGGGAGAGGAGAAAAGGAAATTTTGTTACAGGTTTTGATGTGATATATAGCAGAAAAGAACAATGGAAGATTGTTGGTTCTTACAACAGTGATTTTGCAGTTGAAGATTGTGGGTTGAAGGGACCTAGAGAGCTTCAAATGAAGAGGGATTGAAGGAGATCATTTATGTATTTGATATTGCTATTATATATCAGATTTATAAAAGTTTTTAAATGGTTTACATCAGCCCATATGGCTGCAAAAAATATAATTTCAGAATTTCCTTGTTATTAAGTGATTTTAGGATAGTTTGAATGAGAAAATGAAGACATTATTTGTAGATTTTTGTTTTATTTAAAACATTTTTTGAGGTGCAATGTATGTTGTTGTGAGTTTGTGAATGAGGCTTGATTTTCTCTTACAAATCACCTAGTTAAGAGTGCAACCATATTTTCTCAGAGTAATAGCAACACATTGTTCATGAAGATTTGAAGATGACAATACACTAGATATGAAGTGGATGACTTAGTAAGAGTCCCCAAACTAGGTCTTCTCTACACTATAAATCCCCAACAAGTATCCTTATTCTTCTCCACCAAATTCTATAATAAAAGGATAAAAAGAATCATAGTGGCTCAGACAATATTCTACCTAAAATATAGGCATTAAAATACTACATTTTATTCAACCTTCTCATAGTAAAACCACTCCCTACCAAAAAGTAATGAACGAAAAATAACCAACAATAAAACTTTAACAATTAGATGATTACAATATTGTTAGTGTAATTAATATTTAATTACACTTGCATAACTTTACTTAGGTAATATTTAATTCCTAGGTTAATTATTCTCATCCTTATCTTGTTGAGCTATCTTGTTGCTCAAAATAAGATTAGGGTTATGCATCTTTGCTTTTATAAAGAAAATTATCTCATGTAATTATGAATTCCTGAATAATAATATTTTGCACATCTTTTTGCAAAGCTCTTGCTCTTTTATGTTTTTCTCTTCTGCGGAAGGCTTTTCTGGTTTGCATTTCAGATTTTGGTTTCTAACATGGTATCAGAGCCTTGATTTGCAGCCCTTTCTCAGATTTTTTGAGAAAATCATTGCAAAGTTCATTCGGGATTCCTCGAGGGTATCATGCCTTGAGTTCATCTATACAACGTTTTGGATCAGATTGGGCTTCACCATTGGATTCAAGGCGTTGGGAAAAGTCAGGATTGACTTTTATTTTGTAGATTTTGGTCATTGTTTTCCAGATCTATGAGGGTTTCAAGTTGGGATATTTTTTGCAAGCTCTCGAGGTAGCCAATTTTTCGGAGCATGTTGGGCACAAACAGAGGTCACCATCGCGTTTGCAATGGCCAAAAACCCTAACATCACCTTTCGTTTCGTCGATTTTGGAGAAAGTTGTTTCTGAGGCAAAAAAATGCCAGGGAGGCCTTATGGCCTCCTCGACACTCTTCCCAATGCACAAAAATCAAAAAATATATTAAAAAAGGCATTTTTTGGGTTTTGTGCATGCGCCTCCCTTTTTGAAGAATCCCGCCGCCACCCCTCCACTGGGCGGCCACCGCTGCGCCACCCGCGAGCTGCCAACCACCGGTGGCTCCCCCATCCAGCACTGTCGGTCAGTGTTCTGCCCCCAGGCGGGTTCCTTCTTTAGCTCCGTTGAGGTCCTATGGAGGACCAGGAGCTTTGAGCTCGGCCCTCGGTGGCCTCCCAACACTAGCATAGCACAACGCGGTCATATGGGGGACCGGGCGCTATGTGCCCAACCCCCGACCAGCCCCAGCCTGCCAGCACCGGTCCTATGGAGGACCAGGGGCCCCGTCCCAACCCCCAAACTGCCAGCCCCTAGTTGCGCACATGACTAGGGGCTGAATTTTTTTAAGCCCCCTAAGGGCCCTGTAGGCCAGATTGGCCTTTCTGGAGCAGTTTTCATGAAAACGGGCATAACTTTTGCCCACGATGTCAAAATCGCGCAAACGAGATATCGTTGGAAAGCTAGTTCTGGGAACTATCCTGTGGTGTAGTTTATTTTCTAGTATTTTTCTATTTGAAGTCATATGTTCATTTATGGCTTCCGAGCTCATAACTTTTTTCCACGATCTCCAATTTTCACCTTCTTTGCGGCATTGGAAAGGTATTGAGGAGCTCTATTTTGCTGTCAATGCACTTTTTTTTGGTATCTATTCCAGGTTGATCGTTATTCCAGATTTTTCCCGATGGGTGTTTTGGAGATTACTTGGATGTTTTGGCAGTTGGAAAGGCGAAACTTGAATATTTGCACTTCATTTTAGTACCACATCATCTTATTTTCTGTTTATGCATGTTTAGCATTCTCTCATTTTACAACCATTGGGTTATTGTAATAAATGAATTGAGATAAAGTTCCATCAGGGGGGTTTCTTGCATAATAATCTGATTAGAGTGTGCATGCACTTTGATCTCCATCTTGTTTTGATGGCAACTCGCATGAGTTTATCTAGTTTCTTAGTTTCTTTTGTCCACATATTGTCTTAGCTTGACACATATCAAATTCACATCGGTTCACACTTTAGATTGAGAGTTTACGTTTTTTGATCTGCATTTGTTAAGATCCTTCTCAGTTTGAGGGCCATGTTTTTATGGTTAATGTTCTAGAGTCTTTATGGTACTTGTTCCCATGGAAGATTTTTAGTCTCAGTTTGGCATTGACATCGAGATTCACGGTTTCCATATTTTGTCATCGTTTCATCTACTGTTGCTTCACAAATTCCAGGGTTGTTCTAGTTTGTGAGTTTTCCAGTGTTCCGTGGCATCGGGTCTGTTGTCGCATTATTATGATTCCACCTGAGTCCTTCAGTGACTCTCATTTGGTTTCTTATAGACAGAAGTATCTTTCCTTGCTTGTCAGATTGCGGTTCCAGTGTTACTCCACAGTGTTCTTCCAGTGCTTCTTTGCAGCAGTCATCTCATTGTAGGGGGGTTTTGTCCCACTGGATTTTCCTTCTCTACCTCATTATTGCATTTGTACATGGGTACCTAATCAGGCCTTGTTGTCGAGACCCATTCATGCTTTCTTGCATTCATCTTAGTTTTAGGTGCATGCTTTGTTAGTCTCCCTAAGTTGCACTTATGGGGGGTGTTAGCGTAATTAATATTTAATTACACTTGCATAACTTTACTTAGGTAATATTTAATTCCTAGGTTAATTATTGTCATCCTTATCTTGTTGAGCTATCTTGTTGCTCAAGATAAGATTAGGGTTATGCATCTTTGCTTTTATAAAGCAAATTATCTCATGTAATTATGAATTCCTGAATAATAATATTTTGCACATCTTTTTGCAAAGCTCTTGTTTTTTCTCTTTTTTCTCTTTTGTGGAAGGCTTTTTTGGTTTGCATTTCAAATCTTGGTTTCTAACAAATATTTCCAAACAAAAAGTGTACTATTTATGGCACTCTATGTCCTAGACTACCTCAATCAATGCTTATGGATAGGTATAGTCCAACCCAACCAAGCCTCTTTCCATCACAAAGATATCCCTAATAATAATAAAATAAATCTTATGACTAAGGTTTACAAAATAACCTTTTAATAAAACTTGAAAAAACAACCATAAGGAATAACGTAAGGTTAATGCTACAAATACATTGGCATAAGACCATATGAAATAAAAAGGTGAATAAATTAAAAATTATAAAAGCATGGCTAGAAACCCTTAATAAAGATGAGGACAACAACCATGACCACATCAGACAAATCATTGTGTTGAGGCGAAGGTTGCATTTATAAGTATTAAGTATGCAGTGGACAGGGGCTACTCTAAACTATGGGTGGAAGGGGACTCCTTAAACATCATTGATTATCTATGTGGCACCCATAACCTAGCTAGAATGTTGATCAATTAATAAAGGATGCCATAATTATGTTGGGATCTTGTGAAGAAACCCATATTTACCACATATTTTGAGAAGGCAATTCATTGGTAGATTTCTTTGCCAATGAAGTTGTCATGCTTAATGAGTATCGAGTGTGGGAGGAAGGCTCTCTCCTTCCCGAGGAAACTAGGATCTTAATGAGAAATGATTGTTTTGGTTGAGTTTATGCGGTGGCATTATTTAACCATTAGTACCATCTCTAGACTCACATGCTTTGTGGGTATCATTCAGTTTGTTGGCTATCAGTTGAATTCTTATTGCCAGGGTTTTCTGCTTTTGGTTATTGTGAATATGGGAGGCGAAAGAAGCAAAATTGAGCCTCATTCTTGCGTGGACCTGAGAAAGAAAAAGAAAATTTGGAGGATTCTCCAACATGGGAATTTTATGCCATTCTTGGAAAGATTGCATGATCACGATCCGAATGCTTCAGCAAATTTTTTTCTTGTTAGCACAACCGTAAACTTCTGATGAAGGGATTGGTTGTTGATATTAATGAGGAGTTGATTGCTACTATGACTGGATTTCCTATGGTTGTTCATAAATTATTCAAAGACAAGAGTAACAAGGAGGCTATGGCTCAATTTTTCAAAGATGACGAAAGTAAAAAGCTCATCAAAATGGAGGCTTGGGGCTATGAGCGGAAGTCTCTCAAGAAGATATGGTCAAACATTGTAGAAGTTATAATGCGGTATGTGACTCTGGAAGGCAGGTTTATTGCAATCCTTGGCCATCATTTTACTCTTTTAAACCATTCTAGGCATGGGTTGTTTATTTCCTTTATGTTCTTCTATTGTATTCCATGGAGGTCTCTATGTATGCACACTTAAAAAATAGGAAGGCATTGGTCCTACATGAGGGCCTTATTTTGTTAATCATGGAGCACGTAAAATCCCTTATCCCTGCCTCTTCAATTAAGGGCAAGAAGAAGATTGTTAGTGAATTTTTTGGCTCTTCTAGTTCAGATACCATCGTAGCTGAGGATGAGGAGTGGAATGAAGATGGTGAGGATGAGACCCTGTCCCCTATGGTTACTTCCTAGAAAAAGAGGAAGAAGGGTATTCTAAAGATAAACGGGCAACTAAGCATCTTATTTTGCAAGAGTCATAGTCCTAATCTTATGGTGAGGATACGGAAGTGGGCTCTAGGGATTCCATGCCCATAGATGATGCATTGGACATTGGTCAAGGTGATAATGAGGTTGGTGGTAAGGAGGAGGGGTTTCAAGAGGATGTGCTGACAATGGAGGCCAAGGATAAGCCCTGGAGGGTTTCTAAGCACATTTCCATGAAAAACCAGGCCTCGAAGGATACAATCAAGGTCACCATAGAACTCTGCAAGGAGAAGGCAGTGGAAATTGATGATTCCTTGGTTTTTAACTCCCCTAATGTGGAAACTGAGGGTGAGAAAAATGTTCAAGAGGAGGATGTTGAGCAAAAGCATGTGAAGTTGGAGCCTCTAAAGGTTAATCCCCTGTCGGAAGACTTCTCCTATCTTAATAATGATTCCACCTCTATGTTTGAGCTTCTTGACATGGTGAGGATAGGGGTTACTAGTACTTTCAAATTAGCAAAATGGACTCTCCAAGAATTTAACAGGGTCAACATCAATATTAGGGGTTTGAAGGAGAATTTGCAAAATATTCTGAGGGGTTTGGCCTCAGATATTCTGATTGACAGAATTGTTGATCTTGAGAGTTCATTCACTAACTTTAAGTCCCTTTGTGAGAAGTGCTTGGCTGGGTTAGAAACCAAGGTATTGGATACTAATGTGGATATAAAGAAGCTTCTCCATGCCTGCCACATTTTAGTAAAGAATAGTGCAGATTCTTTGGAGGTATTGTTTCGTAAGATTAGTGAGCTTAGAGAGGACCAGTTATATTTTTCTGAGTTAATGGAGAAGGAACAATTTACCAAAGGTAAAGGTAAAAAAGGTGTGAAGGATGATGGTAAAGGCCCTACAATTAGAGGGTTGGATAACCAAAAGAAATCCTTTGAAGTTGAGAAAAAAGAGTTGTTGGACATGATTAGGCTGCATAGGAATCAGAAGCTTGAGGTGGCCAACACCTTAAGTAGTATGAAGTAGTGTTTTGTTGTCTATTTTTTGTTTTTTTTTGTTGTTGGGTCTCAGTTTCTTTCTTGTTGTTTTTCTATTTTGATGTTGTTGGTTGCTACTAGTTGGTTAGTATTTTACCCTTCGAGCAACATTTTGTATCTCCTGGTGTTTTGAGTTTTGGGTTGTTGTTGGTGTCTTAGTTTAGTATCTCTTGAGCAACATTTTGTATCTAATGGGGGTCGTATAATCAAAACAACCATGACCACAAAAATAAAAATAATACAATGCCCAATAAACATAGTTCTATAGAAACATAAGATCATGACTATCATATTCTTATTGAGGAATCTATATTTATATATTATTTGTTTGTATGAGTGAACTCAAAATGGGTATTTGATTCATGAAGTATTGAATCATGCCATAGTTATAACACTTATCAATATTATCCATACTTTTCAACATAAAAAGACACTCAATATATCAAATGCATCAAACATACTATGCCATGAAATCATAAACAATAAATCATAATACATTACTCATCTCAATCTAAATCAAGCATATAGTCAGCTTACTAGGTCAATTTATTTTACATACAAAAAAATAATAATATAAAATATAATGTTATTACAAGCAAGTCCTAAAGAATGGCTTATGACATAGAAATAATCACTCAAGAAAAATAATTTATAACTCATTATTATCAAATTGTTATTTTAGCTTCCTACACAAAAACTAAAAGTGGATGAAATAATTATCTTTGGATTCATTAATTTGTTGGGTGAATCTAGTCAAATCATTCTTAGTGATCTTTAAACCCATGTGTTGATATGAAATTATTGTAAGAAAGTCTTAATAATAGTCCTTCAAGGTTTGTGGAAATAACTTGGGCCAAAATATTATTATCATATGCAAATTCATTCCAAGTTACTATAAATGATTTTATGTGAATTCTTGGATCTTCTCTTTCATTTTATAATTCAAATATAAGAGTCACAAACCTTATATAGAATAGATAATTAACAATATCAAAAGCTAACAAAGTGTAATGCATATAGGGTTAATATATAATATCTATTCTTTGTGTTGTCATTGATTTCCTTCTTAATATTTTCCATCTCTTGCAACATTGTATTTAATATAGAATTAGAGACTATAACCATGTTTAGTGCATAGGATAACAAGGTGGTGAATTTGTGGCCATGGATGGATGGATCATATGATGGGAAATTAATCATAGGCCATAATGGAAAGATAGTCTAATTCATAGCTTGGGAAGGGGGAATTATATTATGAGTCATATGGGTGGATGGTATAATACTAGTGGTTGTGTGTAGAGATGGGGGTCAATGAAGGTGAATGGAATTGGAAAGAGGATTAGAGATAGGGCATGGAAGTGTAATACATCATTTGGGTAATGATTATGTTGGAAGGGGTACAGAAATGAGGTAATACATAAGGAGGGGACTAGTGGAGAAAAGGGTAAAAATATATGGTGGTACACTAGGCTAACATATTCCACCAATGCAACATCCAAGAACACAAGCACACTTTGGCTAGGTGAGAAGATAAGACACTCTCTACTTTGTTGTCTCCTTAATGATAAAGACTAGTGGTAATTAGAAATATTCTTATAGGATTGTTGGTATTTTGCAAGGAGACATGTTCTCCTAGGTCAACCCCTACAAATGTGTTATAAATATTGGAATATAGAAATAAATTCCTTATTCTAATTATGTAGATTTATTTTAGTACATTAATTGAAGTGTTCTACTATTGATTGCTCCTTAAATACTTCTAGGATGAGAGAGTGATTGAATGTAAGAGGATTCCAAATGGATGCAAATGAATATGTTTAAATGCAAGTACATAGCATCAAATCACATTAATGTGTGTTTAGTTGACTCACATCAACTAGTGGAATGGGAGGGAGTTGGGTAAATTTGAATTTGAATTTTAAAATTCCATGGGTCAAATATTTGATTGTATAGTTAACCTTGCATTTGTAAAAATTACTTAAGATATAAATTGTTAGATTAGGATAGGTAATGTGAACAAGAGAAGAAACAAAGAAAAAAGAATATTCAAACATAAAAGAAGAGAACATGCACCTTGCTTAGTTTGAGCTAGAAGAGGTTGAGCAGTTAAACACCTCTGGTTGTACATTTGTGTGTAGTTGTGTTCAAGATTTGTGATTAAGTGATGGAGCATATGTGGTTGTTCTCATTATTAGTTGCATAATATTTGCATTCAATGAATTCCTTAAAAATTGTCTCCAAGAGGCTTCATTTATAAATTTTGAGGGTATAAAATCAAGATTTGAGATTTGATCTTGAAATCAATAGCTAGAGTTGCATGAGGGATTTAGAGGAAGAAAAAACCTTCAAGTGACATCTTATCATTGGTGCACTTGTAGAGAGCAGCGATTGTGAGAATTTGGATGGCTATGATTATCTTATTTTGATTAAGTGGGAAATATTAAACTTTTTCACATGTGTGTGAAAAGGACAATGGTAAAAAGTGATATAACATGCGAATCCTCTCACATATGTGTGAGAATCACATGAGAAAATATGAAGAGTATAGATTTTTTAAGGATAAAATAGATGGATAAGATTTTATGGGAGGGTTTGTAAGGAAGCTAAGGTAGTGGAACAACTTCCTAAACTAATTTTGAGAGGAGAATAATACAAAAAATTTACAGATCTTCAACAGTTACAAAAACTTAAACAAAAATAAACACATATATCATGCATACCACAACATAGTGATTTATGTGGGGAAAACCATATCGGGAGAAAAACCCCACACTCCAAAAGCTTCCCAATATATTATTCAAAAATCACAAAGATTATAATATACTTGCAGAGCAATCTTCTCATAGGAGTATCACTAGCCAAAGATCCAGAGGCAACGCAACCGCTATCAAAGTCTCAAAATACATCACAATACACAGTTGTAATACAATGCCCTCATAAAACAGGGTTGCCTTCTAGGGAAATTCAAGCTAATTAAATATTGGTCATTAGATATAAGACCTAATGATGAATGGTATAGATTTATAATAATAAAATATAAATAAAATTTTCCTTTCATGGGCGCTGCCCCTGGACCCTAGCCGGGGGGATGATCTCGGACCCCTCATGGAGGAGACCCCCACGCACCCCAACATCATTGTCAGATTAACAATACCTTATGTATCAATAGTAACTTATGTAATTGCAAGGTTGAGACACATTTTCCCAAAAAATCTCCCACTTGTCAAACACCTTGCAAAAGCAATGAGAGGGTGAATAAATATCATCTCTTAATTGTTAGGGGTCGAAAGGCCCATAGTCTTTGAACACCATCTGAACTTCTCTATGCTCATAGGCTTAGTTAAAGAATAAACAACATTCATCAAATTATCTATCTTAACCAACTTTACCTTGCCATCTTTGACCATTTCTCTAACAAAATGATATTGTACATCAATGTGCTTGGTCCTGGAATGAAATGTCAGGTTCTTGGTTGGACATATCGCACTCTGACTGTCACAATAAATTTCCACTGCACCTTGTTTTATTCTAATATTTGAACACATTCTCTTAAGCCAAATGGCTTCTTTACAAGCATGAGTAGTTGTCATATACTTTGCTTCAGTAGTGGACAAAGCAACCACAACCTGTCACTTACTCATCCAACTAATCACACCACCAAATAAAGTAAACACATAAGCATTGATGGATCATTTACTATCAAAATCACCTGCCCAGTTTGAGTCCACATAACCATGAATATCAAGGGAAATCTTTTCTTCAGTCATATTACTATGATAACACAAGGAATAATTTGAGGTATCACACAAATATCTGAAGACTTATTTAACTGCATCCCAATAAACTCTACCAGTATTAGACATGTATCTGGAAAGAAATCCCACAACTTGGGCAATGTCTGGTCTAGTGAAAACCATAGCATATATCAAACTTCCAACCACACTCTGGTAAGGAACTCTGCTCATGTCTTCCATCTCTGATGGGGATGTTGGACAATCTAAAATAGATAACTTTGTTCCAACTGAAACAAGAACACACAATGGTCTACAATCCTGCATATCAAACCTCTGTAAAATTGAGTTGACATACTTTCTTTAACCAAGCCATAGCTTTTTGTTCACTCTATCTTTTTTAATTTCCATCCCAAGAATGTGTTTAGCTACACCAAGGTCTTTCATTTCAAATTTAGCAGCAAGTTGAGATTTCAGTTCTAAAATCATACCTTTCCCTCTACCAATAAATAGCATATCATCAACATATAATGCAATAAACAGGAAATAATCACCATCAATTTTATAATAAACATAATGATCTGATTTATAATGCTCAAATCCCAAACTCAACACATATGTATCAAATTTATGGTACCACATCTTAGGACTCTATTTTAAGCCATACAAAGATTTCTTCAATTTGCAAACCAAAATACTTTTACCTTTCACCACGTAGTGCTTTGGATGTGTCTTATAAATATCCTCCTCCAATTCACCATGAAGGAAAGCAGTTTTCACATCTATTTGCTCAATCTCTAAATCATAAGCAACAACAATAAAAAGAAAAAATCTAATGGATGTCATTTTTGCAACAGGAGAAAATATCTCACCATAATCAACACCCTCAACTTGAGAGTAACCTTTTGCAACCAACCTAGCTTTGTACTTCTCAATACCTCCATCTAAAGCAGTATTTTTCTTGAATACCCATTTGCAACTGATAGGTTTTCTTCCCTCAGGTAATGGTACAAGATCCCATGTATCATTATTTTCCAAAGCTATCATTTCTTCATCCATAGCAATCTTCTAGTATTTTGCATCATTCATACCTAATTCCTCTTCTACCGATATGGGTTCATCGATGTTAGTATTCAGAGAAAAAATGCATCTCCAATCATCAGGTGAATACCTTTCAAGTGGTTTGTTATACCTTGTAGACCTACGAACAAGTTGATTTGGATGTTCTTCCTCCTCTTTTAAAGATTCTGATTTGGATGAGCTCTCCTCAACTTCTTGTCTATCCATGAGCCTTGGTTCAACTTTCTCAAGTGTAGAAGGAAATTGAAGTACATCTTCTTGTTTACTCTATTCTAGCTACAATGTAATAGAAGAAGGCTTAGTTTCTCTAAAAATAACACTTCTACTATGTATTAACTTCTCTACAACTAGATCCCAAAGCTTGTATCCTTTCACACCATAACTATATCCGATGAAGATACATTTCACAACCTTGTTCGCTTCTCCTTTGGCACATGTGCATATGCCTCACAACCAAAAACTACAAGATGTCTTAATGAAGGTGTGATCAACAAATTAGTATGGGCTGACTACACTTGATCCATGAGGATACGAAGCATATTCAAGCCAGTAAACGTCAATCCCAATAAAAACAAAACTAGGAATCCATTAAAATTAACATTCTAAATGATGAAAGCTTTGAAAACACCTATTCTAATTCATTGAAACTTATCCTATTGGGGGAGTGGTGCCACATTGATGTGGAATGGAAACCCATTCACAATCTCGTGGATAATAAGCATGTTTCAATCAATTCTATTGAAGAGAATTGACAAAACCGATGATAGATGTGTAGGAAAACATGATTTAAAGCTTAACAAACATGGTGCAAGCTATTTTAACATGATCTATGATAAGTTGATCGATATGGGTGTATGAAAAGCTAATCTAAATGAGGTTTAAGCTGAAAATATTGAAACCCTAATTACATAATATACTAAATGGATGCATTTATGTTATCATGGAAGCCATTAATGGAAGCTAAGCTCATATGATGCAAGCAATTAAACTAGAAAGATGCTAAATATGAGTTCAAGTGCAAGTGATTTTAACAACATGAGTTTGCTCTTAAAAGATGGATCCATTTGTCTCCAAATAGTGACCTATTTATATGAGGACAAATGAGAATTAAAGGGTTGAGATCAAAAGGTTAATCAATGGTCAAAAATGGAGGAAAGATGAAACATGGATTCTCATCAATGGATGAGAATCAATGTTTACATGGATCAAGGAAAGAATCAAGGGTCCATATCCTTCCAAACAAACACACTTAAAACTTTCATAAGAAGTCTTGTACGTTAACTTGCACAAGAAGTCTTATAAGTTTGTTAGAAGGGAGAATATTCCTTTTTTCAAATGAGTGAAGAAAGAGATATTCCCTAGAATATTCTCATGGGTGAGGAAAATTAGATATTTAACAAATTAAAACAAAGTTTTAATGTGCAAAAGGGGAAGGAATATTCCTTTTGGAGGAATGTGCAAAGGAGGAATATTCCCTTGCAAGTGGGGGGAATTAGATCAATTAGTAATTGCCAATTAGGGGAATTTCATTTTATTCATTAAATAAATGATTTTATTCAAAAGGGGAAAAGTGAAATGATATTTAATTAAAATACTTAGGTTTATTTAATTAAATAATGAGACTTAGGGATTTAAATTAAATAACTTGATGTATTTAATTTAATAGGACAAAATATTAAGATGAAAAGGGATGAATTAACCTAATTAGATTAATTAGATCAATAGATGAAAATGGTGCAATTAATTAAATAGCGATGAAGATTTAATCAATTAAGCAAAAAGAGGATGGATTTCAGGATGAAATAGTGTTATATACCTGATTTGAGTGCATGATATCATTCAATACATTTTTAAGTGTCTACATTTTGCCCCTCTTTGAAGCGAGGTGCCTATTACGTTTGTTCAAAGACTAACACTTTTCAAATTAAAAACTATTGCTCAAATCAAGAAAATTAAAAAATTTCTGATTTTTGGATGCCCCACTATTGCCCTAGTGGAAGGAATAAGCTATTTCCCTGCCCCCTCAAGAAATCAGGTGAAAATTTTGAATTTTGGGTTGATTTCTTGACAAAGGTAAAATGTTGCCTTAGGGGTCCAAAAAGGCTCCAGGATGCAAAAAAAATTCATAAATGCAAAAATCGGTGCAAAATATGCTTTAGTTTGGCAAGATTGGTGAAATTGGTGAAAAACCCTAGCTACATGGTCAAATTAGGGGAAAAAACCCTAATTTTTAGGCATAAATAGATGATGAAGGGTCACTTTCAATTCATTTGTGCATTCACACCTTAGAGAATTCTTGCAATTTGAGCCCTGACCTCCTGACGAAATGGTGCAACGAGTGCTCCCATGACACATTTTTTACTGGGTTCGAGAGTACCAGAGGCCTCCAGGCATAGGACTAGTGATATGTGATTCAAAACTTGGCCTTCATTTTGACTTTTTAGTGCATCTATTATGCTTTGAAATTTGGATTAGGGCGGTGTCATTGTATTGCAACAACATTTTGAGAATTGATGACGTTATTTTCATTTTTAGCGACACTACTATAATGAGTGACACACTTCGCAATTTGAAATTAGGGTTTCCATATTTCAAATCATGGCACAAGTGTGAATAGCGACACACCTACCCAATTTGCAATTTATATTTAGGGTTTCCAAATTTCAAATGGTGACAAGGGTGTGATGAGCGACTCTAGTTGCATTTTAGAATTTGAATGTATGTAGCGTTGCTGTTTAGAATTTGGACTATAGCAACGCTTTTGTAAATAGCGACACTTTTTTCATTCAGGGGATAAAAACTCCAAACTTAGCCAATTTTTGTGAATTTTGACATCATGCACTTTGTGGGTGTGGGAGGTTATACAGCCTTTGATGTCTCATGAGCACCGACCTACCGTTCTGTCCAGACTTGATGATTTATTTGAGCTTTGACAGGAGCAACTGGGAGAGATCAAATTGTGGTATGTTGCCTACATGCCCTTTGTCCGGACCCATTTAGCGATGATGATAGCGCTATGCGAGTGATGGCATAATGAGGCCTCGTCATTCCACTTACCCATCGGAGAGGCAACAATGACGTTGGAGAATGTATGACAACTTTTGTGATTGCCCATACATGGCAAGCGAGTGATTTACGATAGCGATGCAGGATATGATGCATGTCACAAGGTTCTTGACCAAAAGTCCATTGTCCTAGTCAACTCCCAGATTGACCTTGAGATGTACAAAGGTCGGGCGTCGAACTTCAGATTATCATTGTTGTAGTGATTTCGGGGTTGGTTGCCCTAGATCGATGGAGCAAAGGTTTTAGCCCCAAATGGGGGTTGGACTGGCACCAGATGCTTTTTAGGAGGACCCAGATGCATGGGGGGCGATGATGCTAGCCTCCCTTTACCATGATATGTATGACTTTGTGTACTGTGATGGAAGAGCTATTAGTACGGGGGTCACACTCCTACATATATGGGCATGGGAGCACATTATTGTGCTATAGCCGATTGTCCACATGACCGATGTGGAGTAAGATGATCTGGTCATTTGGAGATATAGAGGAGCCATCACTCTTCAGCACACAAGTCAACTCAACATTCCTTATTGGTGACATTCCTTACTGGCGTTGAGTGATCAATGATATGACAATATTTCAATGGTGGCCATGGCTATAGATGTCGACCTGGTATGATGATGTAAAACAATTATTCTTTTCTCAATAGACCCAGTACATGTAGGGTTGAGAGCACAAGATGATCGAGAGGTACCTGCCAAATAGAGTTGCTAGACAGTTTAGCGAGAGGAAGGATAGGCCCAATGATGCTTACATGGCCATTGTTGCAAGATCAGCATGGGAGGTTACTTGGGGACACACCATACTATCCCATGAGGTTGTTGAGGGCTTTAGACAGTTGGCTACGAGGCCATGGGCCTATGATTAGGGGTAGGCAGATGCTAAGATGACACACGTATATGATGCATGGTTTGTACCTGTTGATGGTGTTTTCTGCACAGCAACAACTCAGACAGAATGCAAAATTCTATCTCTCTTGAAAGGTAATCTTCAACAATAAATCACTGAAAATCACCCTAAGGTCTCTCAGGTGTTAGGTCATGACAATGCATAAACAACTTAGATAATATGTGAAAATGCTGGTAATCACAATCGGACCTTACTACAAGCAAATTGTGTCTCTTCAATCTAATATGATGATCTCAAATCTTAAATCTAACCAGATAATAAAGAAATAGCAAAAGGTAAGGGTGCAAGGATGTGATAAAATATAAACTATCCCTAGGATGGACAATGCAAATGACAGATATCTGGAATGGACCAATCTCAAATAACCAATTCTTGATCAACCCACAATGCAATATCACAAGAACGGTGCAATCTTCTAAGGTATATAGATTTTCAAATCATAGATATTCATCTATAATCAAACTAAGCACACATAAATATATGGTCCAGGTTGACTTCACCAGCCTACTACAATCAGATAGTTACTGGGAGTATAGACCAGAGATTGCTACAAACATTCCAAATATGAAATCATAAACATAATTTACCAAACTAATCCAATTCTAAACATTAAATCCTAGATCTTTAAGCAATTTGAAAGATGGAACAACAGGAACCATGCAAGATAAACTAACACAAGAGACTTCACCAGGAAAACCACAATGTCTTCAATTGTATTAGATTATCAAGATGCTACAACAACTCCACTGTTCTATTACAATATTTGCTTCAAGAATAAAATATTACAAATTACTCTAACTCAACTATCTCAAGCTCTGACTCTTACTCTTCTATATATCTATCTATCTATCCCCCTACAATAGAGCAGGAATGCCTTTTATAGAAAATTCTCAAGACATGTCGGCCCAATCAAACATTTACAAAATAAAATTAGCCAAAACAAGTCGGCCTCAAGGAATTTCAAAATAAAGCATACATTAAATGCCGATACATCATCAAGGTCGGCCTAGACACAATCCCCAATGCAACCTGGATCAATACATGCCCTATGATAATAGGGAAGCACAAATCTCAAAATTGGTATTAATCACCACCTCCCTTATCCTTGCTCTGATCCTGAACCTTCAAAAATAACTTATCCAGCTCGGCAATGGGTGGCAAGGGAAAAATCCTAAGCCAACATTCAATGGAGCCAATCTCCTCCTTTGACTGCTTAACAGTCTTATTCCAATCATCTTTGTGGGCTTGATACTTTTCTATCACCGCCAAGTAAGTTGCTGCATCATCCAACTGGTGCCCTGCTATGACATTCTCATAATCTGGGGCATAAACATCATGCCACCGTTCCCTCAACTGTTCTAGGCTCAGATATTTAGGAGCAATCTTCCTCCTTCCAGTCATGATCTCAAAAAATACAATGCATCCCTCATACACTCCAGTCAGGTCGCCATCTATCAACTTCTTTCGCTTCTAAATCTTCCTCATGGCCTTCTGCCGAATCTGCAAAGCCTCAAACCATTCCCAAGGTTCACTAAGTCTAGAGGAAGGAAGGAAGGATCCCATCCGCAACCAACTGATCTTTACCATACCCCATAACCACTTTGGATTTCTGCAGCAGAAGATCAATATCTTCCTTGTCCTGGGATAATACCTGTTCCAACAAATCTTTAGCTCTGACCGCATTCTTTCCAACTGAAAGGATTTCCTTGATTGCATTGTCTCCTTTCACTTGCACATCCTTCAACCAATCCGTTGTAGCTTGGGCAGAGGCTTTCATCTTTTCAATCTCAGAAATAGTTTCCATGGGGAGGAAACCAGGAGTAGCAGAGGAAGATGGGTGAAGAGATTGCAGAGGTTTCATTACATCCTCCAAGCATTTCTTAAGTCTCTCATTTTCCTTTCTCAGCTCATGCTTGGTCTGAGTCTCTTTCCTCAATCTACCAATTATCACAACACTAGACCCTTCATACTCCTCAATATCTTGTTCCATAGACGCTGGTCCAAGGTTAATAGTCTGCACATTGTAATCCTTACCAGTGGCCTCTTCTCTAGTTTTATCCGCAACAGGGGTGGCAATGTGAATGACCCTGTTACTTGCTTCATCTCTCTCTATCCTCGAAACAACCTTCGCCATCTTTTTCTTCTTTCCTTTTCCAATCTTGGATAACATCTCATCCCAATCAAGGGGAGTGTCCTCAACAACGACCTGTTTCTTCCTTGTGATCTCTTTCTCCAACCAATCCGGGACAGCAGATTCCACCCGGATCTCATATGTTTTTGCCTCTTCGTGTTGTTCTGTTGTTTTATCTTCTTCTTTTTCAGGGAGCTGCTCACCTTGATCACCCTTTTCAACCTCCTCCTCCTGCAACAGTGATGGGGTTCTAACCGGGATATTCTCCTTTTTAGGTGATCCATTTCCTTTGCTATTCTCCGGAGAATCCTCATACTGCACTAAAGGAGAAGTATGCTTTTCCTCCTCTTCAACTTCAAGCTCCGCTACCTTGCCAAAGAGTTCTCCCTCCTTGAATGGCTCTGTCTCTCCACCAGTTTCTTGTTCTTGATGGGTTGTTTCCTGCTCAGGTACACTTGGTGATGGAGAAGTAGCCTTAGGTTGCTCTATGACTGGTGATTTTGGAGGAAGATCCATCTTTTGCATAGTGTCCTTAGGAGATGGAGTCCTTGATTTCATCATATAAACTTTTGTCTTTTCCCCTGAACTTTCCACATCAACAATCAGAGTCTCATCTTTAGAGGTATCCTGACCCTTCTTCTTTGAAACCCTGGTGGTTCTTGTCTTCTTTGGTGGTGGAGGAGCATCCTCTTCTTCTGGCTTTTCAAATCCTTCCTCATCAGAGGACCTACCTATCTTCAAAGCTCGACTTCTTTTCTTTCCTTTTGGTTTTCTCTTTGGTTCTGGTTCACTTTCTTTTGGGCCTTTGATTTTTATTTTGAAGGGTGAGCTCTTTTTAGTCTTCCCTTTGGGGTCATCTTCCCCAGATTCTTCTGACGTAGACATAGGATTGAGATTTCCCATCAAATTAAAGGTACAGGGTACCTTCTCACTCTCCAACTCCCAAACTTTATGTTTTAGCCATGAAGTAGTAAATTTCATAACCGGTGCCATTAGATCTTCCAACTCAGTTACTTCATCATCGCTCCAGTTTATATCTCCGATTGATCTGTCCTTAACAGACTCATAGGCATGATCTTGCACCAAGTTTCCATCATCCTCCAGTTGGTCAGGGATTAACTTGACATTGTATTGCCTAATCACATCAACAGGAAGCCTAGAGTACCTTTTCTTCCTTGCCTCAAAATCATCTTTGATGTTGGCCCAATAGTCCTCTAGGTCATCCTTATGACGATACTCTTTGGTAGCCTTCTTCTGTGCTTCCCCTGTGATATCAAAATTTGTCCTTTTGGAGTGGAAGGAGAAACCATGAGCTGCCAATTCATCCCCTATTGCTTGTGCCGATTGGATAGAAGGGCACACCTCTTCTATGCCAATTCCAAGAGGGAAATCCCCACTGAAACCTGTTTTATGCTTCTCCTTTTTGACAATGGCATCAAACTCACATATCTGTCTAACAATTTCCAATAACACAATATGATCAGTAGGATACTGAGGTAACCTGTATGGAGCAGCCAGACATCCATCAATTCTGATGTAAGAGAAGGTGGGAAATTGAATGAACCAGGCTCCGTATCTCTTTATTAGCTCCTTCACTCCCTCTTACAATCTCACATGCTCCGCATTTTGAAGCATCCTAGTGATATGCATCGTGAATGCATCATTGGCTCTTCTGTAATCCTTGTGTCCTAGGTGTAATTCCGGGTATATCTCATAGACTATGTCCTGGCCAAATGTCCCCTGTGGATTCAAACCCCTATATGGGTAGAATCTAGCCAACACATACATTACATAAGAAGACATAGTGAACTTCTTTGTCTCTAGGACATCCCTTAGTTGTTTATCAATCATAGTGCTAATAAGTCCTGCCCAATGATAATCGGTACCCTACTCAATCTTGTTTATCACATGAACCATCCAATTCTCTAACACTCCAGCGGTCTTCAAACCCGCCAATCTGCTCAAAAATGTGATTGCATCATAGATATCCGATCTGAATTTAACTCTATGCAACTGCTTGGGTAGTTTGGAATAGTGTGACTTTGGCTTCTCCAACCAAGCATTAATCATTTGCTGAGCTTTGGTGGGCTCATTCTCATAATATGTTCTGGCCAAGTCCATGTTCAAAGCGCACACAGAAGGCAAATCTGGCATGTCAAAGGCCTGGGCAATAGAAACAGGGTTGAAATTTGCTAAGACCCTTCCTTCAGTACTGACAACCCTCTGTGTGTCAAAGTCATAATGCCGGGCACACTCTAGAATTAACTCATAGCATTGGATTGCAGGAGGGAACCCTGCCACATGAACTAACCCGGACTTCATCATTCCCCGTCTCAGGACCAACAGATCCTTCTGAGCTGTTCTCTTTTTAAACTCCTCATATCGCCATGCTCCAACATTGGTGTCAGAGACCTCAGACCATACAGAAGATATCTTGCTTTCCGGTAGCTGACTCCTGGTATCCAACCTTATTCTTTCTGCCTCTGAAATGGAGGACCCCTCCGTATCTCCTTTAGATTTTCCCGCAGCGGCCTTACTTGATTCAGCTTGCATTCAAAAAAGAATGTCATGAGTATCCAATTGTCATACATGTTTCAATCCAAAGGTTAGCATAAAATCATATGAAGCAATTAAGATCCGCCACAAATCATCAATCTTTGAAAATCCAGAAAAATAAAGCAATCCGGGAAAATAAGGTAAACCGGGAAAATCCAGTCGGAGCAGAATTTCGGAGAAATCTGACCCAGACGGATTCTTGCTGCAAAGACATCATTCGCTAAATAAATTGTTAGTACGGACACAAGTTTATAATATTATCATGAAATCCATCCATTAGCAATAAGAAATCATTATTTAGCATTTACTCCATTGGTCCTATCCTTGAAAATCGAAAAGTATGAAGCTGAGCAAGGAAACCGGAAAAGTCCAGATAGGACGGATTTTCGCAGACTGTTTAAATACTCCAGAATTTTCTATACCCCGCGGACTTGACAAACATTGGAAAAATCCAGGCGAGTCGGAATTCTGCGAACACCTCGAAAACCCGACGAAATACCAACACGCGAACCATTAATCGAACAATCATGCAAACCTTTCTACTTGGATTCTAATGGTCCCAACATCGATGTCAATCAACATATTCGGAATGCACATGAATTTGGATTTCAAAAGACCTCCGAATAACTAACCTTCAAGTCGAAACAACGATGCCCTAAATCCCATAACCAGACCCCCGCCATGAGAGCTCGGATAATCTTAAAACTTCAAGGAAAACTATCATTGGGGCGATCAATCAATGCGCACAGGGATTTCTCAAGGTATGAGTAGGTTGAGCTGAACATAAATCATGAAATCACGATAAACCTACTGAACCTTGGAAAATTCGGGCAAATGAACCGAAACCCTAATTTTCGCAAAATAGAACGAATGGCGCGCTTAGGGGGCAAAGTCCTATTCAGACGGGTTCATACTCACACACCCACCAGTGAATGGATAAACACAAGCATGAGCAACAAAGCTTTGGTGTGGATTTAAGTCCAACCCTAGTTCGATAAATATAAAATCGTGACCAAGCAAAGGCCGACCTGGAACGGCTACCAATCAACTTGGAAAGATTCAATCATGACGCAACAAAGGGAAGGATTAGAGACGACTTACCATGGATTAGTGCTGATGAAGCTCGGACTCGAAGGAGGCGACTGCAAAATGAGTGCGTCCCAGCAATGAAAACCCTAACACCAATGCCCAACCAAACCTCACGCAAGCAGCTCAAGATCAACACTCAAAGCTCAAATGGAGAATGCACTCAGACATCAAAGCATAAAACAAGTGAATATTGAAATTAAAATGATGCTCAAAAGACTTTAAATTCATCCCTAATCGCATCTGAGCAAAGGTACCTCGAGCATTAATGAGCGACAAGACATCTAAAAAATCGGAAACCCGAGCCCAGGACGAAATTTTGGAAAAAACCAAGACACACGGAAAATCTGGATAAACGCGAATTCCACGGATATGACAGAAACTGGGATTTTAACGAAGTCTGGGAGTTTTACTCAGTCCGGGAAAATCCGCCAGAACCGGAAAATCCCGATGTCAAGAAAAACCCGGATTCAGAAGATTAAGCAATGAAAAGACAATGAACCAGGACCCGAAAAATCCGCCTGAGCTGAAAATCCCGGATTCAGGTCAAAACCCGAATTTTCACTAAAAGCCAATTTAAACCAATTTAAGCCTCAAGGCAAGACCAAGGCCACCAAGACCAACATCCCAAGACCTCAAAAAACAAGTCCAATAAAAACAAGGGTCAAAATTCATCACGAAAAGAGGGTCCCTACTCCAAGTGGGGCGTGTGTGCAAACTGCACAACAAATGGCGACTCTGCTAGGGAAATGCTCCTAAGCATTTCGATGACAAACTGGAATCAAGAACCCAGAACTTATGGTTTCAACTCACCTATCCTACCACCCCCCATGTTAAAACAAAGAAGCCTCTAGTCATCCAAACTTTCCTACACCAGGGTCAAAGTGTGTGCATATGCATTCATTATCCTCCTTTAGTTACAACAGGACCCAAACTTGGTATGAACATGCTACATAAAGATTCATACTCTAAAAGTAACCTGGATAGAGCCTTGCTGCCAGCCAGGCATCCATAGCCCCGATGAGGTTATTGTTGTGATCCTCCTGAACATATCTCTACTGCCAGCCGGGCGTCTATAGCCCCGGTAGAGATATCCAAATTCCCCTGATGAGTTGAATTTAAATCTTTTAATTTTCAATATGTATATTTTCTCTTCTTCTTTTTTTATCTTTTCACTGCTTTCACTTCAACCTGTGAACAATGAAGTCCACACTCAGGGATGAGAACCACAGTGGCACTAGAGCATAAAAAGGATTTTTCACCTGTTCAAACCTCATAAGGACTATCTGCAACTTCAAGTACCTTTAATAATTGAAAGTGTGAGGCCCTAATGTATTCCTGTTCAATTTGACCAGAAAAACCCTTTGCTTCAGCACAAGGATAAGTGACATTGGGTAGAGAATTTGTATCATAATGTCCTGGAAGGATGATTAGAGTTTGTAAGAGAAATACCAAGAACATCAAACCTACTTTGTCACCACTGTCATACACATGCAACCAGAGATCCCCAAAAGAGAAGAAACCGAGAGCAAGAGCAACGCAAACCAAAAAAAACAAACCAAAGCAAACCTACACTAATTGAAACAAAACAAACAAACTGAAAGGAAACCTATTCTAACCAAAGCAGAAAAGCAAAAAGCAACCTAAACTAACTATATACAAAGCATGGAGCTGAAAACAGCTCAAGACTGGAAATAATATTTCAAATACTGCCCATTGACAGGCAGTGGAATATCTTCTCTCGTGAGAGTCTTCAGACGAAAGGCATTATCTCCAAGTATTTCAGCAATATGATATGGGCCAAGCCACAATTTATCGAACTTTCCATGGTTCCCCTTTTGATCATGAGGTTTATCCGAGTATAGGATCAGGTCAGAAATTCTAAAGGCCTTGACTTTAGCCCTTCTATCAAACCACCTTTTAACTACCCCCTGATGTTTGGCAAAATTCTCAAGGGCGTTGTCTCGTTTCTCTTCCAGGTGCAATAGTTCTGTCAACCTAGCCTCCCTTCTATCCCCTTCATCATAAAACTCATTTATAAACTTCAAGGTTGGGATCTTGAGTTGAATAGGGAATATTGGCTCCAGACCATATACTAAGTGAAAAGGAGATGTTCCAATGGATGACTTGAGTCTTGTACGATTTGCCCAAACGGAAAAATGAAGTTGGGTATGCCAGTCTTTTGGGTTTCTTTCTAATAGCTTGCGGATGATAGTTAATAAGTTCTTATTGGAGGACTCTGCTAAGCCGTTACCCTGGGGGTAATAGTTGGACGCAAATTTCACAATAATTCCATGATCAAAAGCAGGACCATTATCACAGACAACAGAAAGCAGGACCGTTATCACAGACAACAGAAATAGGGCATCCAAATCGATTAATAATAGTAGATTCTAGAAAATCAATCACCACCTCAGATATACATTGCCTACAAGCAAAAGCTTCAGTCCATCTTGTGAAATAATCAGTAATAGTGAGAATGTACCTGTGTCCCGCAGAAGATGGTGGGTTGATGGGACCTATAAAATTCATTCCCCATTGAGCAAAAGGCCTTACCTCAATGACTGATTGGAGTGGAAGCGCCGCATACCTTTCCTTTGTTGATGCGGTCTGGCAAGTGTGACAGGTCCTAACATGGTGGTGGACGTCTTTGAACAATGTGGGCCAGTAATATCCTGCCCTCAAAATTTGATTTGTTGTGGCAATCGCGGAACCATGGCCAGTGCCGTATTTTTCATGAAATTCGTTCATCACTCTTTCAGCTTCCTTTTTCCCAAGACACCTTAAATAAATACCTTCATGATTTTTCTTGTACAGAACAGCTCCCTTTAACATGAAACCATCACTCTTTAACCGCAGAGCTCATCTCTGAACTGCATTAAGATGGCCTGGAGACCGTTGATTCAGCAGGTAATAAACTATGTCATCATACCAACCATCAGGGGAAACCTCCTCGACATTATAATTCTGGACAGTCAGTTCAGGACCAATTTCAACCATAGTCTGATTGAGTCCTTGTCCTCTTACCAACTTCATGGGTTGGATCTTAATATCATATTCCTGGAGCATTGTCACCCATTTGGCTCTATGCTCACCTAATTCATTTTGCATCAGAAGTAACTTGAATGTAGGATTTGGAACAATGGCATAAACCTTATTCCTGAGGATATAATGTCTGAATTTTTTTACTACCCTGACCAGGGCATATGCCTGCTTTTCAAAACTTAGATATTTCAACTCAGCATCTTTTAACGGTGTGCTCATAAAGGCAATAGGATGCTCGTTTCCCTCATCAAACTTTTGAGTTAACATTCCAGCACATGAATGATCTGAAGCAAATGAATAGATGAAGAAGGGTTTACTGTAGTTAGGACTTACCAATACTGGAGCATCAGCAATGGCCCTTTTGATCTCTGCAAATGCTTCCTTCGCTTCCGTAGTCCATTCGATCTTAGCATCCTGCTTTAACATAGCATTCAGTGGCTTCACGATTTCAGCGAATCCAGTAATAAATTTTCTAACGAAGTTGATCTTGCCGAAGAAAGACTTCATCTCCTTTTTGCTAGCAGGTGGTTGAATCTTCAATATAGCCTCCACTCTTTCTGGATCAATAGCAATTCCCTTTTCTGATATCACATGTCCCAGTAGCTTTCCCTCTGTCACTCTGAAAATACATTTTTTAGGATTTAGGGATATGCCAAATTCCCTGCACCTTTGAAACACTTTGCGCAAATATGAGATGTGATCCCCTCTGTTCTTTGAAAAAATAGTCAGGTCGTCCATATAAATAATGATGCATTTGCCTATGATATCTTTGAAAGCAATATCCATAGCCCTTTGAAATGTAGCCCCTGCATTAATGAGTCCAAAAGGCATCCTCCTGTAGGAAAAGGTACCCCATTTAGTTGTGAAAGCAGTCTTATGCCTGTCCTCATATTGAACCATTACTTGATTGTACCCTGAATAACCATCTAGAAAGGACATCATCTGAGATCCATTAACCACCTGGAGTACTTCATCCAACGAAGGAACCGGATAGTTATCCTTTTCAAATGATCGGTTTAAATTCCTGAAATCAACACAGAGCCTAATTTCTCCGTTCTTTTTCCTTACAAGAACCAGGTTTGCTACCCATGTTGAATGTCGGACAGGAAATATAATTCTGGTAGACAGTAACTTCTAAACTTCTTTCTGTATGACTGGTTCCAATAATGCGTTAATAGGTCTCTGCCTCTGCCTGAAAGGTTTGGCACCTGGCTTCAGAGGTATAGTGTGAGTTATGATTGATGTATCATAAGTCCTCAAATCTTCATAACTCCAAGCTACTATATCTGGAAAGCTGTGCAAGGCTTCAATTATCCCTTGTCTTTCTTCTAGAGTGCATACTTTACCAATAAAAATGTTCTTGGCATTATCCTCAGTCCCCATATTGTAAGTGTCACACTGTCCATTGATAGACTCTTTCTTTGATTCTTGCTCCTGATCTCTTATCTTATCCATGTCGAAGATTCGCTCCAACTGTACCATTCCCCTTCGAATAGTATTAGATTTCAGATTCATTACTCCCTCTAAATCCAGTTCTGCTTCCTGGGGTTCTGTTTCATCAATGATTTGAGAAGCAAAAACATCCGTATTTGTAATAAAATCTAGAATATGTTTGTCATCTTCAAATACCTGGAAGTTCGTAACATTGTCTGGGATTGATGGCACAGGAGTCAATTCCACAGTAAATTTCTTCAGACCTGACAAAGACAAAGGCTGCAAGGTGCTTGCTGCCTGAGCCAAAGAATCTACAGTTTGATTCTTCTGTCTTGGTATCAGTTGAATATTAAAGGCATCAAATCCCTCAATGAGGTCCCACACTCTATGCCTGTAGTTAGTCATTCTCCTATCGTGGCATGAATATTGTCTCCTCACTTGCTTAATTACTAACTCAGAATCACCGAAAACTTGCAGAATTTTAACCTTCTTCTTAAGTGCCATAAGAAGTCCATGAATCAACGCTTCATACTCTGCTACATTGTTAGTGCAATGAAATTGAAGTCTATGGGCTACAAAGAAATTTTTACCTTTTGGACTGATCAATTCGAATCATGCCCCAGCTCCATGTTTGGATTTAGATCCGTCAAATCTGAGAGTCCAGCATTCAGTAGTGGTAGTCCTCTTTATTACACCCTTCAGTTTATCAGTTCCGTAGGATTGCTCAGACAGTATAGGTCTCTTGTTTTTACACTCTTCCTGAGGATTTTGCTCATCTATTGTAACTGCCTGAGTTGGATCTAGGCATTTCTGTACTTGTTCTACCGCAGTTTGGCATAAACAACATTCCAACTTTGAATGGGAAGCGTTATGAACCCTACACCAATTAGGTAAGAGCAATTCTTCAAAACTTGTCCTTCTTCCTAGGTGAATTTGATTTTCAACACACTGCTTGATGAATTCCTGGAAACTGTCTAATAAGCTGATTTGATTATCTTCTGATACTTCTTCTTCCTCGATTGATTATGTCAAAACAGTAGCATGGATGGATCCTATCTTTACATCAATAGGCATCGTGTGTAGCATCAATACTTCCTCCGAGTCTGATTCTTCATACTGAGTTGACAGCATATAATGTCCCATGCCTACTTCTGATATCAAAACTTCAGTCGAAGTTTTTTGGTACTCTGTAATCATGTATTTCATTCTTGGTTCTCTCTCAATTTTGATCTGATTTGGCACTCCTTTCCAAGGAAGCCACATGTGAGAGTGATCAGTGGACACATATCCATTCAAAGCCTTAGTAAAATCCATTCCTAGAATCAAACCATACGCATCAGGGATATCAGCTACCTGAATATTGATAACCTGTTGAATCCTTGGGTCAGAAGCTATCTGCATGTGAATCATGTTTAATTCTCCCATCACATTTACTTTAGTTCTATCCAATTGAGTTACCTTCTTCTGAGAATCAGCTAGTGTAATCCCTAAAGCTCTACAAACTCCAAATGGCATCACATTGGTGGAAGCACCAGAATCCAGTAAACAATTATGTAGATTCTTACCAAATATGCGCACAGAAATTAGAAATGGTGGGGTTTCTGTCTTCCCTTGAAATAAAGTCGGCTGAGTATCTACTTGAGCCACTTGGGTTTTGTCTTTCTCCTTTCCTTTATCTCCAAGGGTAAAATTAGTCCGACTGTGAGCCTGATTTTGTGTCTTCACAGGTTGAGAACTAGAAATCTTGCCCATATCCTCGCCAAAGGTTTATCCAAAGACACTGACCGTGCATCATAAGTACCTAAAACTTCCTTCCTAATTGTAGGGAATCTTAATAACTCAAATGCTGAAAGATTTACCTTTAATTTCTTGAACTCCTCAGCAACATAGGAAGCCATTTTCTCCTCACTCATATCAGTTGATACTTCCCTAGGAGGTTCCTCCACCTTGTCTTTGTTTGCTTGAGCAGCTTTCTCCTTTTGTAGGTCAGTTTGAGCCTGTCCTTCCTTTGAAAGGTACTGCTTGGAAATGTGTGGGAAGGACGGATTATTGGTAGCATTAGGATCTGGAGGGGTATTGAAATTATTTGGAGGAATGGAAGTGGTGAAAGGTCCCCCAGCCTGTGGGCGCCTGTGAGGCATATCTCTCAAACCTTGGCTCTGAAACATCTGTACTTCTTCAACATAAGCCTCTTCCTTATCCAGAGGGCCATTATCATTCATTGCTTCCTCATTAAATAACTGAGCCACCTCATCCCCATTGCAGATTTGATCTGTTTTGTCTTCATGGGAATCAGATTCTTCTTCTGGTATATTTTCCTTACTAGCTGGAAAGGGAGCATGATTTAGTACTAACACAGGGGAGTCATAGGGAGCGGAGGGAACAATCTCCTGCCCATTTGCATTATTCTCTACCTTGTACTGAAAAATGGATGTTGCGGTCTGGAATTCTGGACATTCTAACTCCAAATGTTGGCTTGTCTTATGGAGCCTACACCATCCTGACAGAGCAGCTTTAGCTAAATATACACCACTGGGAGACTTGTCTTGACTGACTGGATGATTTGCGGACTGGTTGACTAGTTGATCCAACGGGGTGGGGACTCCTCCATTATTGGGTCCTATATTCTAGGTCCTGCTTTGTCCCTATGATTGTCTCTTATCAAATCCTGGTCCACCACCTTGTCCTCTATCAAAATTCTATCTCCTATCATTATTGAATCCTCTGTCATTGTTGTAACCCTTATCCTGATTATATCCCCTGTCATTATAGAATCCCCTTTCATTACGCTGCCCTTTATCAAAAATTTTCCCTTGTGGAAATTCTCTGTTCTAATTGGACTGCATACTCTTCTAGGCAGCTTTTAATTGGCTGTTTTGATTTCTTAGGTAGGTCACCTCCAGATTTAACTTCTTTATCTGTTCAGCCATTTCATCAATTCTTTCCTTATTTGGATCTCGATATGGGATCTGGTTTGGATCACTCTGAGAAGGGACATGCATTGTAGTAGATCCCATAGACTGATGCAACACTTCATAGTTTTGTAAATAGGCTAGGAAACTATTTGGCTGTGGTTGATACATGGGCTTGTTAACCTGTTGTTGGGGAAAATTCACCATAGGGGAGACCTGGCTCATGGGAGGACCAGGGTATGGTACCAGAGGTAACTGAGGTACTGGATTCATGATTGGGGTATGATTTGTAAGAGCCTGATTCACTGCTTGAACCTGATTGGGATGTGCAATTGGTCCTAAGGAAGGCAATGGTCCAGTTAAGTGTTGTCTCAAATCTGTGCTAAGCTTAATAGCTTCTGTATAGGCATCAGTTAAGTTAGCCGGAGGATTAGGTCTCCACTTCAGAAAGGTCGTTGTAAGGCTATCCAAGGCTTCATAATAGACTCCCAAGGTTGTATTATTATCTAAAACATAAGGATCCTGAAGTCTGGTGTATGTGCGGTGGAACCTATTATTGAAACTGGATATTGGTTCATTAACCTCTCTCTTGACTTTAATGAATTGCAAATACAACTCGTTGGCACTAATGGGTATTCTGAACTTCTGTAGAAAGGCAGTCTCTAGATCATTTCAATTAAGAATTGAACCAAAAGGGAGGTGATTATACCAGTAGAAAGCCTCTTCTCCTAGTGAATAAGGAAACAACCTACAGGCAACATCCTCATGCACAATCCCTCTATCCTTGAGACAAGTCTGGAAAATCCTTGTGTTCCTCTGCAGTCCTGTTTGGGTCATTAACATGGAATTTTGAACAGAAGTGCTCAGGGTTTTTGGGCATTACATTGTAGGCCTGGAAAAATAAGGGCGATGGATTATTGGCAAGGAAAGCCATTGGTAAAAGTGGGGGTGGTGGGTGTGGTTGGTTAACGATAGGCTGAGGTTGTTGAATGGGGACTGCCTCAGGGATGGGTATGGCTTCAACTTCTAGATGTGCATATGTGGATGATGTTGGTGAGGGGATGGGTGATGATGATTCTCCCCTTTCTCGAGTCCTTCTTGACCTAGTGGGGAACTGTAATTCTTGTAAATCTTCCTCTCCTGTGGTAGATCTAGTGTTTCTTCTATATCTCTCAAGAGAGATGGCGTTCAAGAAATGATCCAGTGTGCTCATTCAGGCCCTCCTTCTAGCGCCAATCTGTTGATGGTGTTTTCTGCACAGCAACAACTCAGACAGAATGCAAAATTCTATCTCTCTTGAAAGGTAATCTTCAACAATAAATCACTGAAAATCACCCCAAGGTCTCTCGGGTGTCAGGTCATGACAATGCATAAACAACTCAGATAATATGTGAAAATGCTGGTAATCACAATCGGACCTTACTACAAGCAAATTGTGTCTCTTCAATCTAATATGATGATCTCAAATCTTAAATCTAACCAGATAATAAAGAAATAGCAAAAGGTAAGGGTGCAAGGATGTGATAAGATCTAAACTATCCCTAGGATGAACAATGCAAATGATAGATATTTGGAATGGACCAATCTCAAATAACCAATTCTTGATCAACCCACAATGCAATATCACAAGAACGGTGCAATCTTCTAAGGTATATATATTTTCAAAACATAGATATTCATCTATAATCAAACTAAGCACACATAAATATATGGTCCAGGTTGACTTCACCAGCCTACTACAATCAGATAGTTACTGGAAGTATAGACCAGAGATTGCTACAAACATTCCAAATATGAAATCATAAACATCATTTACCAAACTAATCCAATTCTAAACATTAAATCCTAGATCTTTAAGCAATTTGAAAGATGGAACAACAGGAACCATGCAAGATAAACTAACACAAGAGACTTCACCAGGAAAACCACAATGTCTTCAATTGTATTAGATTATCAAGATGCTGCAACAACTCCACTGTTCTATTACAATATTTGCTTCAAGAATAAAATATTGCAAATTACTCTAACTCAACTATCTCAAGCTCTGACTCTTACTCTTCTATATATCTATCTATCTATCCCCCTACAATAGAGGAGGAATGCCTTTTATAGCAAATTCTCAAGACATGTCGGCCCAGCCAAACATTTACAAAATAAAATTAGCCAAAACAAGTCGGCCTCAAGGAATTTCAAAATAAGGCATACATTAAATGCCGATACATCATCAAGGTCGGCCTAGACACAATCCCCAATGCAACCCAGATCAATACATGCCCTATGATAATAGGGAAGCACAAATCTCAAAATTGGTATTAATCAACACCTCCCTTATCCTTGCTCTGATCCTGAACCTTCAAAAATAACTTATCCAGCTCGGCAATGGGTGGCAAGGGCAAAATCCTAAGCCGACATTCAATGGAGCCAATCTCCTCCTTTGAATGCTTAACAGTCTTATTCCAATCATCTTTGTGGGCTTGATACTTTTCTATCACCACCAAGTAAGTTGTTGTATCATACAACTAGTGCCCTGTTATGACATTATCAGAATCTGGGGCATAAACATCATGCCACCATTCCCTCAACTGTTCTAGGCTCAAATATTTAGGAGAAATCTTCCTCCTTCCAGTCATGATCTCAAAAAATGCAATGCATCCCTCATACACTCCAGTCAGGTCGCCATCTATCAACTTCTTTCACTTCTGAATCTTCCTCATTGCCTTCTGCCGAATCTGCAAAGCCTCAAACCATTCCCAAGGTTCACTAAGTCTAGAGGAAGGAAGGAAGGATCCCATCTGCAACCAACTGATCTTTACCATACCCCATAACCACTTTGGATTTCTACAGCAGAAGATCAATATCTTCCTTGTCCTGGGATAATACCTGTTCCAGCACACTCTAGAATCAACTCATATCATTGGATTGCAGGAGGGAACCCTGCCACATGAACTAACCTGGACTTCATCATTCCCCGTCTCAGGACCGACAGATCCTTCTGAGCTGTTCTCTTTTTAAACTCCTCATATCGCCATGCTCCAACATTGGTGTCAGAGACCTCAGACCATACAGAAGATATCTTGCTTTCCGGCAGCTGACTCCTGGTATCCAACCTTAATCTTTCTACCTCTGAAATGGAGGACCCCTCCGTATCTCCTTTAGATTTTCCCGCAGCGGCCTTACTTGATTTAGCCTGCATTCAAAAAAGAATGTCATGAGTATCCAATTGTCATACATGTTTCAATCCAAAGGTTAGCATAAAATCATATGAAGCAATTAAGATCCGCCACAAATCATCAATCTTTGAAAATCCGGAAAAATAAAGCAATTCGGGAAAACAAGGTAAACCGGGAAAATCCAGTCGGGTCAAAATTTCGGAGAAATCCGACCCAGACAGATTCTTGCTGCAAAGACATCATTCGCTAAATAAATCATTAGTACGGACACAAGTTTATAATATTATCATGAAATCCATCCATTAGCAATAAGAAATCATTATTTAGCATTTACTCCATTGGTCCTATCCTTGAAAATCGAAAAGTATGAAGCTGAGCAAGGAAACCGGAAAAGTCCGATAGGACGGATTTTCGTGACTGTTTAAATACTCCAGAATTTGCTATACCCCGCGGACTTGACAAACATCGGAAAATCCAGGCGAGCCGAATTCTGCGGACACCTCGGAAACCCGACAAATACCAACACGCGAACCATTAATCGAACAATCATGCAAACCTTTCTACTTGGATTCTAATGGTCCCAACATCGATGTCAATCAACAAATTTAGAATGCACATGAATTTGGATTTCAAAAGACCTCTGAATAACTAACCTTCAAGTCGAAACAATGATGCCCTAAATCCCATAACCAGACCCCCGCCATGAGAGCTCATATAAGCTTAAAACTTCAAGGAAAACTATCATTGGGGCGATCAATCAATGCGCACTGGGATTTCTCAAGGTATGAGTAGGTTGAGCTGAACATAAATCATGAAATCACGATAACCCTAATGAACCTTGGAAAATTCGGGCAAATGAACCGAAACCCTAATTTTCGCAAAATAGAATGAATGGCGCGCTTAGGGGGCAAAGTCCTATTCAGACGGGTTCATACTCACACACCCACCAGTGAATGGATAAACACAAGCACCGGGACAAAGCTTTGGTGTGGATTTAAGTCCAACCCTAGTTCGATAAATATAAAATCGTGACCAAGCAAAGGCCGACCTGGAACGGCTACCAATCAACTTGGAAAGATTCAATCATGACACAACAAAGGGAAGGATCAGAGACGACTTACCATGGATTAGTGTTGATGAAGCTCGGACTCGAAGGAGGCACTGCAAAACGAGTGCATCCCAGCAATGAAAACCCTAACACCAGTGCCCAACCAAACCTCACGCAAGCAGCTCAAGATCAACGCTCAAAGCTTGAATGGAGAATGCACTCAGACGTCAAAGCAGAAAACAAGTGAATATTGAAATTAAAATGATGCTCAAAAGACTTTAAATTCATCCCTAATCGCATCTGAGCAAAGGTACCTCGAGCATTAATGAGCGATAAGACATGTCTGAAAAATCTAGAAACCCGAGCCTAGGATGGAATTTCGGAAAAAACCAAGACACACAGAAAATCTGGATAAACGCGAATTCCGCGGATACGAAAGAAACCGGATTTTAACGAAGTCCGGGAGTTTTACTCAGTCTGGGAAAATCCGCCAGAACCGAAAATCCCGATGTCAAGCAGAAACCCAGATTCAGAAGATTAAGCAATGAAAAGACAATGAACCAGGACCCGAAAAATCCGCCTGAGCTGGAAAATCCCGGATTCAGGTCAAAACCCAGATTTTCACTAAAAGCCAATTTAAACCAATTTAAGCCTGAAGGCAAGACCAAGGCCACCAAGACCAACATCCCAAGACCTCAAAAAGACAAGTCCAATAAAACCAAGGGTCAAAATTCATCACGAAAAGAGGGTCCCTACTCCAAGTGGGGCGTGTGTGCAAACTGCACAACAATACCCCCTCCTAGACTGACTGACCCAGTAGGCATACCTCCATGAGGGAGGCTGAGAGGGAGGGGAGCAGGCATAGGACGAGGCTAGCAATAGGATGGGTAAGGTCGAGGATAGTGCAGAGGACAGGATGGCCAATAGCATGATGGACAGGTCTCGGGTTCACCTCCACTACATCAATAATAGTAGCAGTAGTTGTAGGTGGTTATGGCTAAGCAAGATTAGGCTCGACAGTAGGTTCTGGCAGTCACAACTGAGAGAGACGATCCTAACAACAAAGATATCATGAGAGAAGCTGAGGTAGACATCAGATGTACAGTTGGCTCAGGAGGTTGGCTGGCGGCAACAGCTAGAGATAGTGTCTCAGCAGCAGTCCCAGCAGGTGTAGGGGTTGGTTGATCAGACTGTGTTTATGTAGTTGTATGGGACAACATGGGAGGAGGTGGCATCTTTGTAGATTTTGTATTACAGAGATGTCCCTCCATGCCACAGGCAACCTGATTTTGAGCACCGCAGCTAGGTTCTTCCTAGTGCCTCCACTTTAGTTAAGCAACCAGACCAGCCAGGTCACAGAGACAGAGCCAACGAGGGATAGACCTCATTCAATTTTGCAACACCTTTTTGTATACCATGATTATTGATACATACATACATACACTCATAGGCTCATTTTTTATAGCCTCATGTACATTGTACATTTTGATGATATACATACACTGATTTAGATATTGTACCATGATAGTCATTTTTTATATATATACGGGATGATATGGATTCATGATGTGATGTGCCTTTATTTCATGCTTTATGATAATGTATGGATGTAGTGTGAATTGATGCACTTCTTTTTCAATATCTTTGTATGATATGTTATGGGATGGATGCTATGATATGAAGATGTTCATGTTATGCAAATGATATGGATGCATTTCTTTTTGTGTAATTTTCTATGCAATCTATGAGATGATGATGTATGCACATGGATGTATATGAATGTTCATGATATGTATTCTTATGTAGACGTTCATAATTATGCTATGATAATGCAACGATTTAAGATGCTTAGAATAAAAAATCTATATTATTCATCACAACTTAAATGATAATTATGTTGCAGTGAAATATGTTTTATATATTATGATATGTTGTGATGATGCAATATGTATGCATGCTAATGATTTTTGGATGCAGGATGGATGCATTGCTGATGTTTTTTTTTACTATCATGATACCAGGTTAGCATGAACAAAAGATAGAAGAATAAAATGAATGATTTGACCATTGATTCTAATGATTGATTCAAAAAATCCAACAAGTCCTTGATCCACCGAGACTTTATTAGAGATGGTGATGAGAGATGATGATGATGATTTTTCTCATATCTTGGGATTGGGATTTTTCGTCATTCCTTATGTTTGATATAACACATAGACACAATGCATCCAAGTATCGAAAAAACCAAGATGGCATTGTATCTAGTGTAATAAACTTTGACTCTTCAAATAGATAGGATAGTTCTTGTTCACATCTTGACATACAAAAACATCGTTGGAATGTATTTTAGAAGTTAAGAATATATTGGACCAAAGCATACGCAATAGTCAACAATCTACTCAAAACAACCTCCCTACACACAACTAAGCAAGTATGTGCCAAAATTATTTTACAAGAGTACCCACAAGCACAATAAACAAAAAATAATGATCGATACCCCATTCCTTTCTCTCTAAATCATTTTGACAAACATCACTGAGAGCTCCTTGGAATGGGTCAATAAGATAAATCATAATAAAATATCAAAGACAATTAGTCAATGTTATCTATATCTCTTGCTAGTTTAATTTAGCTAAGTTGATTTTTGATGTTGATTTCCATCATAGGAAGGATGCATCCTAGGACATGTTGATCATATTTTTTGATTAGGATGAGGTTTATGATAAGTCGTTGATATAAACTCCACTATCTCGTTTACCTATGACCTAGGCTGTAAGTTTTGACACTTAGGTTCCCACTTTATGACTTGCGATACTTTCTTTCTATTTTTGTTACCAAAGGTCGAAGATGACTATTGATTTATTATGGATGAAGGTTTATGGCAGGAGAAAGAGAAATGGGATGGGTGGTTTTGGATTTTCTAGAATATTTCAATGTTTTTGGTATTTTGAAAATGTTTTTGAGGCTATTTTTTATCTTTTTGAAAGTTTATGTGGATGATTTGGTTTTTGATTATTTTGAGGTTGTTTAGGGTTTTCCAAGGTTTTCCAATGTTTTTGTGTTTTTCTAAGTTTTCCAAATGTTTTGGGGTTTTTTGAGATTTTGAATGTTTTTTGGTTTTCCTAAGTTTTCAAATGTTTAAGGCTTTTTTGATATTTGAATGTTAAGGGATTTTCTAAGTTTCGACCAAGAACCTAACCTAAAAGACTATCCTAGGAGCCTCAGGAGCTTATCAAAGATGAGCCTTTCCTACATTATACACATAGAGACCACGTAGTTCGACTCACTTGACTTATTGCAGATGAGATATTAACAATTGATGGGTTGCCAATTTATTATGACGAACTCCTAAAGGACTAACTTAGGGTGTCTCGGGGGAACATCAATGATGACCTTACCTACGTTCAAGCTCAAAGACTCATATTTTGACAAGGTACTATTTTTGGATTTTTGATGTTTGACCTTTTTAGGGATTTTGATGTGTTTTAGGTTTTGACTTTACAATTTTCAAATGTTTTTGGATTTGAGCTATATAGGATTTTGATGTTTTTGGATTTTCTGATAAGTGTTTTATGAATGTTTTTGGAATTTTAGATGAGATATCCAATAACCTTAAGATATACAAGAACCCGATTTGATCCATAACAAATTGCCCCCAGTGTGATGCAATAGACTACCTTGATATAGGTAAGACAAGCTGACCTTAGGAATATTCCAAGTAGTACTAAAGGGGATACGATACTTCACAACATCAAGCTATGATATGAGCGCAAATGAGTGATGGAATAAATAGGATGAATGATGCAATAGATGAATGTGCTACAGAGAACAATAGGATAAAGAGCCAAATATGGATGGAGGTGCTTTATTTATGCAAGGCACCTGTTTCTAGGTTTTCACCAAGGTACTTTCCCAAAGCGCCACTGAAGTGGTTTTTGCTAGAGGACGATTGTTTTTCTTTACTTTTTTAAATCCTTTTTCTCATTTTTTTGGATTTTTTGATCATTTTTTAATTTTTTTGTATTTTCAAATTTACACCCTTCAAGCCTAGGCATAATTTTTTTTAAGATGCAGACTATTGGTCGGTTCTTGCAAGAGTTCACCTTCAGGCATTGATAATTGGTATGCTTCTAATCCATAGCTTGTTGTGATGACAAAGGGACCCAACTAGTTAAGCTCAAACTTTCCTTTACTTTCCTAATCTAGAAGATTTTTGTGATTCTACTTTAGGACAACATCCCCTACTTGGAAAGACCGACACTTGATCTTCTTGTTATAGCTCTATTTCAATTGGTTTTGATATAATTGCAAGTGATTAAGGGCATCAAGATAATGCTCATCCAAGAGTTCTAGCTCATTTAGCTAAGATACTCTATACTCTTCATCAATGATTAGGTTATGTAGTGACACTCAGAGTGATAGAAGCTTAACCTCAATAGGCAAGATCGCTTATGATCCATAGACCAAGGAGAATGGGGTTGCACCTGTAGGCATGTGGATACTGGTTCAATAGGCCCAAAGGGAAAGATTTAACTATAGATAGTAGTCACAACCAACTTCATTGACCGCTTTCTTTAGGATTTTCAAAATGATCTTGTTTGTAGCCTTAGCTTGACCATTTCCCTAGGGGTAATACAGGGTAGAGAATCGATGTTGGATGTTGAATTTTTTACATAGCTCTTTCACATCCTGATTCTTGAAGGGCATTTTGTTGTCTAAGATAAGGGATTGTGGAACATCATAATAGGAGATGAGGTAATTTAGGATAAATTTGGAAATTTGCTTCCCCGTTATGTAGGTCATAGGAATGGCTTCAACCCACTTGGTAAAGTACTCAATGGCTGTTATGATGAACTTATGGCCATTAGATGAGGTTGGAGTAATTTTTCCTATGAGGTCAAGCCCCCACTGTGAGAAAGGCCAAGGTGTGACCATTGGTTATAACTCCTGAGCTAGAGCATGAATAAGATCTCCATGTTGTTGACACTAGACACACTTTTGTACATACTAATGGGCTTCTCTTTCCATGGTTGGCTAGTAGTACCCCGTCCTCAATAGTTTCTTAGCTAAAGTCACACCACTAGAATGGGTACCGCATATGCCATTGTGTACTTTTATTAAAGTGGTCAGGGCTTCCTCTTGGTTAAGACATCATAGTAATGCCCCTTTGATGCTTAAGGGGTATAAGGTATCTCCTAGGATCACAAATCGGGATGCCTTTTTAACAAAGGTCTTTTTAGGATTGGAGGTGATATCGAATGGGAGGGTTCCTCTACTAAGGTAGATAAATATATCATGATACCATGGAGATCCAAGACCAACAATGACATAAGAAAATTTTGATTTAGGGATTTTGAAAGTTGGTACGAGAAGTTGTTCTACCAAGAATTCACATTGAAGGATGTTGTGCGGCATGTATAACAATGATAAGATTGTTGCCATAGCATCTATTGCTTAGTTTTTCATGTGACAAATCTACTCAAAAGTTATATCTATGAAAAGGTCCTTGAGATTCCCTACCATCTTCTTGTAAGGAGTGAGTTTTTCATCCTTAGTTTGGTAGTCGTCATTGACTTGGTTGATAACTAGTTGTGAGTCCCCATAGACTTTCATATCCTATATATGCCATTGAACTGCTATCCTTAGACCTGTGATTAGGGCTTCGTACTCAGCTATGTTGTTAGTGCATGGAAATGATAGCATGTATGAATTTAGGATGCAATAACCATGAGGGGTGATAAAAAGAATACCCACCCCTGATCTATGTTGGGTAAACGATCCATCAAAGTACATTTTCCATTGATCTGTTAGATTGACAAGAAACACTGATTCATCAAAAAATTTAGATATCAAAGGGTTCTCTACATAGATATGTGCTTTTTCTAGTTGGTCTATAATCACTTTTCCTTTGATTTCCTTGCACTCCACATACTCTATGTAAAATTTAGTCAAGATCATCACCCATTTATCCATTCGTCCAGTGAGAGTTGCTTTGGATAACAGGTATTTTAGTGGGTTGGTCTTTACAATAAGCTTGACTTGATGTGACAAAATGTAATGTCTAAACTTTTGTGAAGCAAAAACCACAACTAAGCATGCTTTCTCAATGGATGAATAGCTCATTTTATAGCCCACCAAGGTCCTGTTGATGTAATAGATAGCTCTTTCCTTTCTATTTTCATGATGTTGTGCTAGAAGAGCACCCAATGTTGCTGATGTTGCTAAGCTATACAGGATCAATGGTTTGTTTGATATCAATGGCATGAGCACTGGAGGTGTCAATAGGTAGTACTTGATCTGTTGGAAAGCTTTATCACACTTCTCATCCCACTTGTAAGTTATTCCTTTATGGAGAAGATGCGAGAAAGGATGTATTTTTTATGATAGTTACACTATGAACCTTCTAATGGACTGTAATCTTCCTTGTAACCCTCTCATATACTTCAGTGTTTGTGGTGGCTCTATGTCTAGGATGCCTTTTACCTTTGTTGGATCAATTTCTATCCCTCTCTGTGATATGATGTAGCCAAGAAGCTTCCCTGATGTAATCCCAAAGACACACTTTTTTGGATTCATCCATACTTTATACTCTTCAAGCCTGTCGAAGATGGGTCCTAAGGCTTCTATGTGCTCACTCCTCTTTTATTTTTCCAAAATATCATCCACATAGTCTTCAACTATTTTTTGGATCATGTCATGAAAGATGAGGGTCATTGCTCTTTGATAGGTTGCTCCTGCATTCTTCAGCCCAAATGACATCATGTTTTAGCAATATGTTCCCCATGGACAAGTGAATGTGGTTTTGTGTTGATCCTCCTTGGTGATCATGATTTGATTATAGCCTGAAAAATTGTCCTCGAGTGACAACATTTCATGCCCATCTGTTAAGTCCACAATGAGGTTGATGTTAGGAAGAGGGAAATCGTCCTTTGGGCATGCCTTGTTCAAGTCTCTAAAATTCGTGCATATTTTGATGCCCCCAGTGGGTTTGGAGATTGGTACCAAGTTTGAAGCCCACTCAGGATAATCTATCAATCGAATGAATCCGACATCAAGGAGCTTTTGTAACTTAAGTTTCACTAAGAGTGCTATTTGAGGGTCCATCTTCCTTAATTTCTACTTCACTAGTTTAGCTTTAGGGTAGATAGCTAAATGATGCACAAATACTTTTGGATCGAGCCCTAGAATATCTGTGTATGACCATGCAAAGTTAGCAATTTTCTCTTTCAAGAACACTGCTATTTTTTTTGTTCTTCATCTAACAAAGATTCGGTATAGAAAGTGATCTTGGGTGCTCCTTTTGTTCCTGTTATCTCCTAAAATTGCACCCTGTTGAACCAGATGTTCAACACTTCAGTGTAACATGGGAAGACCTCTAAAGCTGTGGGTTACTTGTATACTTAGGTCAACCTCTAGAGAAGGCCAACTTCCTATTGGTATCACCTATTCTACTGACTTGTTAGGAAAAGGGGAAGAAGTAGTACTTAAAATGAAACTTAACCTTACGATGATGCACCAAATTTACTAAGAAGACATATAATACAGTTTACACACTTTTTCAATTAATGACAAAAGATTTGTCATACACAACTCAATCACATATGTTTTCTGCATAAAAATTTCATGAAAAGGTTCATTTAACTATACTTCTAGAAGGAAGAAAGACTTCACAACTATAGAATAGTGTATTTTAAACACATTTCACAACCTGCAAAAATACATATTGCTCTGCAGAATGGTGCTAAGATAAGACAAAACCACAAGGAATTAAACAATTTCACAAGTAGTTTCATCAATTATATAAATGCACACAATTTAACAGAGAGATTAAGAAGGTAAAGTGCTTATATTCATTAATTTCAAAGGGTGAAACACAGATATACATGCCTATCATGAGTTACAAAACATAATATCTTTTCTGCAAAGGACTCCAAAAGCCACAAGACAGAAAAGTATCCAATAAGAACTGACTCAAGAACTAACTTAATAATGAGTTAGAAAGTGACTAAGTAGCTAACTCCCAACAAGATCCACCAAAATAGCATCTAGAAGCATCAATTCCCGTAAGCTTTCAAAAAGCCCCAAAAATAGCAACTGAAACTTCTCCAAAGAGGCTCAAAAAAGTTGAAAAATTCCAAACTAACTTTTTCAAACATAATGACTTATAAAACAACCCTCCAAAAGCTCCAATTTTGCCTCAAAAGCAAATAAATGCTCCTATTTCTCTTCCATGATTTGATCTTGTGAACATGTGCTCCTATTTGCACTCAAGTCAAAGATAAAGCATATCTTCTCCCTCATGACCATACGTTGGAAACCTCCATTTAATTTTGCATTTAACATAAATCAAATGGTTTATCATCCACCATTTGAATAAATGTTTTACAATTCTTCAAATTAAATGCAAAAATAAATTAAAAAATAAAGGGCCATTGGTCGGCTACATGAGAAACAATGAATGCATAAGTCAAAAGACTTAGCATATTAAAGTATAAAGGGAAAGTGAAAATCCCAAGGAAAAAGGAAAATCCATGGTCAAGGATTATTTTGCAAATTTTATATTTAAAACTAAAGTGAAAAACAACCAGTATGAGAGTTAGGGTAAAAGCCCTAAAAGGAAAAATATGCAAAATTACATAAGGTATTTCTCATTTCTCGTGTCAAGATTTTGGAGATAGCGCCGCCACACCAGGGTTTGGGGTCTTGTTCTTCACTATTCTCTGAGTTTTCCGAGAGATTTCATGGCTTTTTTTCCATAGAAGATTGAAAACAACACTCTGGGTAAGCTCTTTGTTTGTCTTTTAATCGCTTTTCTCTTTAAGATTTGCAAATAAAATGTTGCATTCAAGCTCTATTTGCAAAGAATATGAATACATTTCATATTATGAACCTACTTCTGGATTGAAACAACAAGCTCCTATGTTTATTTCTTTGCACATAATATCTCTTCCTTATTCTGAAATGTGCATGACTCGGCCTTTCTATGAATTTGAGTGCATACCATATGCTCTATTCTTGCACTTTATGGCTGTGACTTTGAGTTTTCAATTCATTTTCTATATTTTAGTAGAAAAATAACTTCATTTGAGCTTTATGATGCAAAAGTGATGAGGGCTTTTATGGTTCGGCCTGCATTTGTTCTATATTTGCATTTTGGTAATTCGGCCCTTAATTCTGTCATGGTCGCTCTGATTTTTTAATTGATAACCCTTAATGCTTGAAGATTTTCTATTCATATGTTGCCACTAACTGAGATTCTTCATGAAATGTTATCGCTTGCTTTTCCTTTGTGATAATCATAAGTGACTATCACATTTGTTGAAGAGGTCACTACCATTTGTTTCCAGCTGAAATATGTATGGCTCATTTCTTCAGCTCACTACATAAGCTCAAATAGTTAAAGGAGCACCATAATTTTTTAATATGATTTTCCTCGTGAAGATGCTAATCTTGGATCTTACTGTCTTGTACAATAGGCATCTCATATTATTGTTTCATTATTCCAGATTTTAAGACACCTTCCTTAACATGCTACCATACTAGATCACTATTTGGTCCTACAGGGAATTAATTACCTGTTCGCTCATTTGACTTTCATATTTGATGCAACTTTATTCAAAAAGGCTTTAATATGTCATAATCTCATTACACATGATGCCATTACCACTATTAGATATTAGAATGTACCCCATGTATTGTTTCCTTTAATTACTCTAAATTATTGTTGCTTCATTTAATTATGGTTGTAAGACCAATACCATAGGATTATACCTGATAAAGTGTCAACATATATGACTCACTGTTCATTGAGGCTGAAATGTCACACCTAATCTACCCTTTTGTTATTTTACTTTGTGACTGCGACAAGGTTTTTCACTGGTTGTGTAGAAATAGTAGCTTATTGAGATATCATTTGTCTTGATGATTGTTCTTGACCCTTCTATTAGTTCCCTTATAGCAATTATAAAAGCTTATCTACCCAATGAAGGTTGCTTTTGTGACTAGCTTCTGTGATATAATTTCCTTTAACAAGTCTGCAACTTCCTTTCTCTCCCTAGGCCGGTGCCTTCATATGCAACTTTTATTGCAATACCAAGAGATTATCAGTACCTTTGATATCTTCTACGCACTCTGCTTTGTACAAATCTCTTGTTTTGTAAATAAGGTTGTTGTTTACTATATTGTAAGCTATCAATACAATGTATGACTCTCAAAGGGATTTAAAATAGTAATCAACTGACTCCTCATAGTAATTGTCCTTTGCATTACTATATTAGCACCACGATGAAAAAATCTTGTATATGATCATGCTATCTTGAATGCTTTCATTTATGTGATGACTTTCATTTGATATGAACATCACATGATGCATCATGCTCTTGACAAAAACTCAATCCTTGAGCAATAGTTATCCCTTATACTTATGACTATCACCATATTTGATCTTTATTGTTCCATTGTAGTTCCATTGAGCAGTGGCTTGTTACTCATACCAATGAATTTATCAATTCACTGTTGTGATTAATAAACCACTTTTTGATTGAATCACTATGAAATGAGAAAGATTTCAGTCTTTGTTTTCTGCAATACTGCCTTTCTCTACTCATGATTTGCAGTGGCACTATAGCTCCATTTGAATTTTCAATTCCTCCTGTTTCAATGAGCAAACATTTTTATTGTGATTTGCATTGAATGGACTGAAATGTTCCTAAAAGTTGTGTATATATAATGAGTTGGGCTCAACCCTCATGGGAGCCACATTTATCCCCACTCATATTTAATTTGATAGATGATTATACCTGTAGCTGCATTTGGAACAAACAAGTTAGAAAAATATGTATACTTTGATGTGTCATTTTGATGACTTCAATGATTTCTCTGATATAGCCAGCATGTGGATGTTTGTTTGATGCAAATTAAGGTTGATTTATACATGAATGAGTAAATGATCATGTATGGTGTGCAATATTTCATTGCTTAGAGCATTTCTCTAATACATTGTTTTGACTAATGCAGGAAATAGGAGTACCAAGGAGCTAGGAACAGACCAAGACAACTCGAGTAGCATTTAGACAAGAAGACTCGAAAGATAACCAGTCATTCATAGGAAATGACTGGTTACCCTCCTTACATGATATTCTTTATATTCATTTACTTACTCATATACATGTTAATTTTGATTTGCATTGAATAAGCTAGTACAGTTAAACTCACGGCTTGTGTGAGTTAAATGAATATTTCACTCAATAAAATAACTTTTTAGAAGAAATTTTACAAAATCTTCTTATGTTTCATGCATCTATATAAATGTGATGATTTGCGTTTTTGTAATCTCTAAAGTTATTTCATTTGTATATATGAATGCAATGTAAGGGGAATAGTAAATGTACCATTTTCTTTTAAATATCAATAAGTTGTACCTGATTGAGCCATGGGTGAAAATTTGGGTAACAGTTCCCACATTGACTAGAGTTGCCTTTTCTGCTAGAGCTGTTGACTTCTATGGATGCATCACACTAAGGGGGAGATTGAATCCCTCATCCTTGGTGCATCAAAGGGGTTTTCACCTTTGGATACGTCCTTTCTTTTTACTATTTTAGGTTCAAAAAGTGCCACTGTGTGGTTTTCACTTAGAGATATGCATGTTAGTTGCATATTGTCCATTTTGTGACTGAAGGATTCAATTGTCTCCTCGTAATACGCCCCTGTGTCTAGCTCTATGTCAAAACTTGCTTTGTGATCTTGTCATGGTAGGTTATCGTGGAGTCCCATGAATTTTGAGATCACTTCATCATTTTTGAATAAATCTAGAATCAGTGGTCCTTGTTGGTCCAAGTCAATGAGTTGTGGGTATACTAGGTGTATTTCAGTTGGTTGATTGCTTGGGGTGAAGGATGTTGTGGATATCATGAAAAGGGATTTATTCCCAAATAGGTCGACAACATCAAGGGGGAAGTCATCTAGAGTAGAATCACAGTATGTTGGTAACCAAGAGGAAGCCTCTGCCCTTTTAGCGGAAGTACCTTTTCCAATAAGGGTAACCTTGCTAGTAGTACATCCTAGGTCGATATTCTTTGGATGTTTCTTAGGAACGATAGGTTCTAGCAAACCATTGTATTTTTTCCCTAGTTTCTCATTCTTGTTGTATCCCCACCTCTTCATTAGCTATAAGCCTTTGTTGTCATCTTCCATGGGAAGAATGAGGACTGATCATTCATCTTGATATAATATTTTGGAAACATATTTCTCATTGATATCTTCTTTGTTCAAATCCCCCCACTTGGTGAAGGTCGTAGCTGCCATCTTGATTGTTTTGGGTGCTTCATTGCCAGACGTGGGTTTCCCATGGGATTTAGGAGAAAGAGGTAGCTCTCCCAACACAAAGGTATTCTTCATTAGTTTATAGTTTCCACAACCATAATCTTGAATCACTACTTTGATGTTGGGAATGTTCTGCACAATGAGTGTTTTTGCTGCTAAGGTAGATGCAAGGGATGATGGGTCAATAAATGAGGTAGATGTTGTAGGTCCTTCATCATTCTTGGGTATTTGGGGAATTTTATAGAACTTTGCCTCAAGGTTCTTGTAGTAGTAAAAAGGCTCAGGATCTCCATGGATGGTAACTTTTATGCCCTCAAAAGGAAACTTTACACATTGATGATAGGTTGACATGAAAGCTTTCAAGGCATGGATCCATGGTTAGCCAAGTAGGATTTTGTAGGGGAGATCAAGGTCTAATACTTGGCATGTAGTTTCTGTAATGACAGGCCCCACTTGGATGGGTAGTGCAATGATGCCTTGTGATACCCACTCTTGATCATCATATGTTATGATGGTGGTACTCTTTGCTTTCTCAATAGCATTTTCTGAATAGCTTGATTTTTTGATCAACTGAAGGGTGCAAATGTTCAAACCAACACCTCCATCTACTAAGAATCTTTTAACCTTGTTCTATGAACAATGACCTCAAGGTGTAAAGAATGATTATGATATGGCTATGATGGTAGGTATTGTTTCGAGAAGGTGAGAATATGATTAGTGATATTCCCTACCATAGCTTGAAATTGTTTTGTATCAATATCCTCGAGGATGGATGATGAAGACAAATATTTCTCTAATATTTCCCTATGTGTGGGGGATAGCCATAATAATTCCAGGATAGAAATATGTGTGGGGATCATCTTAAGCTAATTTAGGAGATTGTACTTGCTAGGGTTTGATGTTGGAAAAGTAGGTTGTGCCCTAGATTGAGATGGGACTCCTTGGATAGTGACTTTTCCACGTCGTGTGGTGACTCCACACTCTGCACTAGGCCCTTTGATGGATGATACTATCACAGGAAGCGACCACATTGGAATAGGTATGTTGCATTTTTGTGTAATCCTTAGCTTTTCTGGTGTTGTTTCTTTTGCTATGATCTGGCATAGGGTTCTTGTATATCTTGAGATCCTGATTACTGGCTGGTACCTAAATAGATATGGCTTCGCTCTCTATAAGATCTTGGATAATATTTTTGAGCCTCATGCAATTCGCTATTTTTTGTCTCTTGATTTTGTGAAAGTCACAAAGATCGTTCGCATTGTACCAGGGTGGTTTATCCTATGGATCTTGGCAGTTTTCAAATTGGGAAGCGTTATCAGGTTTGACTCTACCAACTTCTTCATGATAGTCTCAATTAGTTCCAAAAACTGTGTATTTTCATTTCAAATAGTTGTTTATGTTGGGAGTTTGTCGTTGTTGTGTGGGTGTTATTGACTTGATTATTTTGTGATGGTGATGTTTGTTGTACATTTGGTTGAACATTAGCTATTTGATCATTGTTTGGCCTAGGAACACTTAGGACCACCTTATCATCTACCACACCATCATTCGTTACATTCTTGTTCTTAGCCCAAACACGAGGCTTGTCGTTGGAACTGGTTGATGGGAAATTATTTTTGTAAGCTTGAGTATTTCCCTGTGAGATTAGAGCTCTCTTGATGTTAAGGGATCTAGAGACAAGCTCGTCGTAAGATGTGATGCACTATATTTTCAAGTGGAAGGATAGATTTGGATCTAAATTTTCTATGATGATCCTCACTTTTTGTTCATCGGGAATTGGCCACTTGCTCTTACTAGCTCTTTGCCTCCATCGTTGCAAGAAATTGGCAAAAGATTCTCCCTTTTTTGTTTGAGAGTATATAACTCTTCTAGGCTTATGTCCATGTCAACATTAAAGGAGAAGTGATCGATGAATTTATCAATGATTTCTTGGAAGGTTTTGATTCCTAGAGGAAATTGAGAAAACTAGTTGATGGTTAGGCCTATCAAGCTTTGTGGAAAGAGGCGCATTAGATATGACTCATTATAGGAAGAAAAAAAATGCGATTGAATTTGATATGAACAAGAATTAGCAAAAACCATGTATACAAGACATAGTAATATCAAAACAACATTTTTATTTCACATATAAGTATATGCATTGCAGTGGCACTACAAAATTGTCTATTCGACTACAAAAGGTTGATATCGATAACAAAAAAGGAAAAAAGGGTTTCTTTTTCAGACACAGAGGGTGAATATCAGCACTCGACTTCCCTCTATCATAGTTTGAAAAAAACTCAATTTGGGAAAGAGACAAAAGATTCTTGTGCAAATGCAAAACATGGGCAAAGAGTCCCATATCATTCCTCATGATTCCCACATGAAGAAGATTCATGACTTCTTCCACAGCTTCATTTTGAAGAGTTGACACAATGCAGATGGAATCAACCACCAACCTAGTTCATGGATAATGATTGAGCCCAACAATGGCCACATTAATGTGATGGTGAAATTTAGGACTCACCAAACACTCAAATTCTCTCATGCCCCAGTCATGGTGACCAGAGGTCCTGATAACTATGTAGATGAAACGCTCCAACATTTTAACATTATGCACATGTTTTTGGATCAGAAAGGATTCACACAAAATGTTGTGGACCACCTCCTCTTCTATCTCACTCTATATCACGAATATTTCCTTCAATTGGTCAGACAAATGCCTGAACAGAGGACTGCGTTCGATATCCTCTAGAACAATGAAATCATTTGCTGATACTTTGTCACTTTAAGTGCTAGCCATATTGGATGCTTCTGAATGACGAAGTGTGATGACACTGGTTGAATTTATAGATGTTTGGTTAGAAATTTGAGTTATCCCTCTTCAATTCGGTGAGATGACAACTTGATTCAAATTAATGGCCGGTGTGAACCAGTTTTACATTTGCATTCTCTACTGGACAGTACATACATATGCAATCATTTTGTATTTCCTTGAATCTTCATTAATTGCATGGTTGTGGGATGTAATTTGGTGGCCATGTGAAAGAAGATCAAGTTTCCTTGCCTAACGTCTTTTCATCTTGTCAATTTAATTATTCTGGCTAATCATAATCTTTGCCATTTGCAAGAATACAATCAAACAACAAGACGAATCGCCAATTTTAGTAACGATTTTGGTAGCTATTTTGGGGAATTCTCTGCTATATATTGGATGATCGAGAAGGATATAGGGTCCGATCTCCACAAATACACTTTTTTGTATTTCAAGAAGGAACTTCATTTTATTCATAGTGATTTATGCTCTAATGATTTGTAATCTTTGAGTTATGAATTTAATGTTATGTTTAGCATATCGATCTTTGTGTCAAGCATGTAGTAGAGTCATATTTTCAGTGTGAAATATACTTTATGGAATCCATTTATTGTAGTATAATCTCTTCTTTCATGGTATAATAGTCACAAGCCTTTTCAATCTATGTTTTGATAGTTTATGGCTTTCTCCTCCCCTATCCACATTAGGGTCATATTTATGAACTAGCGTTTGTCACCTTATCACTTTCTAGTTAAAAGCTACCTTATTGTTAGATAAATCACATGAGGGAGTTGTGCCTCTTTAATTCAGAGGAAATTCACAAATGCAATTGCAACATTTCCAGAACTGTTAGTGATTAGCGCCAGTGCATTAAGGGAAAATTAGAGCCAAATTTATCAATCTTTTTAAAAGGCCAATTCATTTGCTAATAGACTTTTGCTAACTCTGTTGGGGAAAGTTAATTATAATATCTGACAAGTTGCCATCATGTCATGCGGCAAGATGGTACTTCCCCATAACAATGTATTTCCTATATTGCAGCCTGATTTAGATTAGATGCAGGTAGAACAAGAAGACATAATTTCACAATTAAATACGCTCACCTGGAAGTACAGAAGGAGCACCATAGATTATATGTGAGAAAATTTTGTCTTGGAAGAAGAAGACGAGCGTCCCAACGTGCACCTACGCCAGTAGTTGAATTCCCTCTAAGATTGGTATTTGTGTATTATTAAAACCCACCCCGTTGTTCTCATCATCATCCCAATCAGCCTCTCCATCACTCACAAGACCCACCCCCTCCTTGACCTAAAAATCCACCTTCGGCTCATCCGCCACTCAAAAATTAATTAAGGGGTTTTTCCCTTTATCCTTACTCCTTAGTGAGTTTGTGACTCTGATCATCCATGGCATCCAATATTTGGTGTAACCACATTGGTCCTCTTGCCTTGTCACAATATCATGACCTGCCCACTGGTTCTCGAAAAAAATTCCTAAATTTTCTAGTGAAGACACACAAGACCTTGAACAACACATTCTTGCTATGGTTGTGGTAAGTGAGATCTTGGGTATCCAAGACGAAGATATTTTTGTAAAAATATTTATTGACAACCTAATCAAGAATGTGGTTGAATGGTTTAGGGGACTTGAAAAAGGATGCATCATAGGATGGAGCATTTTGAAGAAAAAATTTCTCCAATGTTATAAAACTCCAGTCAACGTTGTAGTTGTCCTACAACAATTTTTTCAAATTATGAAGCATAAAGCTGAGATGATGAGACATTCCTATTCTAGAATGGACCAATAAGGAAATTCAGTTTCACATATTTATTTCTACTCTGGATCCTAATATTCAATTAATCCTCAAAAGAGATAAAGTCTAGGGGATTGAAAGAACCTAGTTGTAAGCAATAAGTATCGAAGATGATTTTATCACTATTGGAAAATGGAAAACTAATAAAATTAAGGAATTTGAAATTGATCCTCCTCTCAAGGTTCCAAAGGCAATGAAACCTTGTCATCCAATCGCTGAAAATATTAATCTGACAGTCTTTGGTGGTATGTAGCGGCTTGGAAAGGAAGAAAGTCAATGCTACAAAGATCAAGTTCTTAGTTTGAATGTCATGATTGAAACTGAAGACGATCTCAGTTCATCTAGTGATGAAGAAGATGATTCACCACTGAAGAAATCTCTTTCTGTGTCTCAGGTTACCTCTCCTTCCATTATGGGAGTAAGTCTTCCTCGCCTAAAATCAACATAAATGATCCAATGCCAGACTCCCTTAACACTTTAGAGTATGAAAGTTTTGTCTTTAAGGAGGTTTCTGATGAAACTCCCTACCTTGACATGGAAGACAATGAAGACTCCTCTTATGATGCTTCCCAAAAGGGGATAAAGTGGTCAATCAATTCTAATCCCCTTTTTGTCTTTGATGAATTTGAAATATATAGTAATCATTTGTTTATTGATTCGGCTACTAATCAACCTATATCAAAAGTAGGAGGAGAATGTTGTTCGATGATTAATGAGGAAGTTTCCATGGCTATTAAGGAAAAACAAATTAATGGTGTAGAGTTGTTGGTCTATGAATTTTGGGAACATAATGTCAGAGAAGTTGCAACATGGGATTCTTCACCAGAGTTGACAACACAAGGATCGACGAACCTTAATGAGGAGAAGTGGTTAATCAAGGATGATCTCGCACCAGTTTCCTAGCAACAAGGTGAAATTTATGATGAGAAATGGCTTTTTGGAGGTTTATTCAACAACAATTTTGATGTCTTACATTTGTGTTTAGGTGGTCATACTTTTCTATTTCCTCTGGAAGCTCTATACAAAGGTGAACCTATTCAGAGATGGGTCATTCTTCTCTCAGGTTGTTAATTGGTTTGTGTAAGCTTCTCTTTTTTTCCCCCATTTTTGGCAAGTTTCCCCTGCCTTGTAAATAGTCACATTTTTGTTGTGTCCATTTTTGGTTTGCTATTTTGGGTTTTGGTGTCCTCGTTTTGACTCTATGCCCAATGGATAGGACTGGTCACATCTTTTGGGTTTCTCTACATCCTTTGCAGTCCTTGTCCCCAGTCAAAGCCAATGTTACCCCTAATTTTGGTCCCCCCTTCAACACCACCTTTTTTTTCCTTGCCTTAGTAAAATTTTGCATAATCCTTCAAAGCCAAGTGGTGTTTTACTGTTCATGGCAAACCTAGGCAAGGTTTTCACCATTTCAAATAACTTCCCACTTTACCTCTTTTGTGTTATTCTTTAAAGTGTAAGCAGTGTTTCATGGCCCCATTGTAACTTACCGCTTATTCAAACTTTATTTACTTTAGGTGGTCTATACATTAGGTTTGTCAACTTGTCGAAAGATTACTTGGTGGATTGTTTCACAAGTTTTTCCTTTGGACGATATTCTTGAGGTTGTTTGAAACATAAGTGGTGTTTTCCTAATTTCTATGAACTACCCGCCCTATCGCCAACAAGCGTTTTCAAGAAGATTAATGAAATAGCAGTGAACACAAATTTTCAAAACTAGTGCAATTATACAAGAAAAAGAAACAAATGTCATCGAATTTGATATGAACAAGAATTAGTAGAAACCATGCATATAAGACATAGTAATATCAAAACAACATTTTTATTTCACATATAAGTATACATCACAGTGGCACTACAAAATTTTTGATTCGACTACAAAAGGTTGATATAGATAACAAAAAAGGAAAAAAGGGTTTCTTTCTCAGACACAAAGGGTGAATATTAGCACTCGAATGCCCTCTATCACAGTTTAAAGGTGCTTAATTTGGGTAGAAGAAAAAAGATTCTTGTGCGAATGAAAAAAATGGGCAAAGAGTCCCATATCATTCCCCATGATTCCTGCACAAAGAAGATTCATGACTTCTTCCACAACTTCATTTTGAAGAGTTGATGCAATGCAGATAGTGTCGCCCACCAACCTAGTTCGTGGATAATGATTGAGCCCAACAATGGCCACTTTAACATGGTGGTAAAATTTAGGCCTAACCAAACTCTCAGATGCTTTCATGCCCCAATCATTGTGACCAGAGGTCCTTATAACTGTGTAGATGAAACACTCCAACATGGTAACATTATGCACATGCATTTGGCTAAGAAAGGCTTCACCCAAAATGCTGCAAACTACCTCCTCTTCTATCTCACTCTATATGACAAATATTTTCTTCAATTGGTCAGATAGATGCCTAAACAAAGGACTACATTTAATATCCTCCAAAATGATGAAATCATTTGCTGATACTCCATCACTGTGAGTGTTAGCCATATTGGATGCTTTTGAATGACAGAATGTGGTGAAACTGGTTGAATTAATAGATGGTTGGTTAGAAATTTGAGATATCCCTCTTCAATTCGGTGAGATGACAACTTGATTCAAATTAATGGCTGATGTGAACCAGTTTTAAATTCGCATTCTCTATTGGACAATATACATGTGCAATCATCTTGTATCTCCTTGAATCTTCATTAATTGCATGGCTGTGGGATATGTTATTTGACGGTCATTGGTGTGAAACAAGATCAATTTTCCTTTCCTAACGTATTTTTATCTTGTCAATTTAATTATTTTGGCTAATCATAATCTTTGTCATTTGCAAGAATACAATTAGAGGGCAAGAGGAATCACCAATTTTAGTAACATTTTGGTAACCGTTTTGGGGAATTCTCTCTATATATTGGATGATCGAGAAGGATACATGGTCCGATATCCACATATACACTTTGTTGTATTTTGAGAAGGAACTTCATTTTATTTATAGTGATTTATGTTGTAATGATTCTTAATCTTTGAGTTATGAATTTAATGTGATGTTTAGTGTATCGTTCTTTGTGTCGAGCGTGTAGTAGAGTCATATTTTTAGTGTGAAATATACTTTATGGAATCTATTTATTGTAGTATAATCTCTTATTTCATGGTATAATAGTCATAATTCTTTGAGTTATGAATTTAATGTGATGTTTAGCATATCGATCTCTGTGACAAGTGTGTAGTAGTCATATTTTTAGTGTGAAATATACTTTATGGCATCCATTTATTGCAGTATAATCTCTTCTTTCATGGTATAATAGTCATAAGTCTTTTCAATCTGTGTTGATAGTTTATGGCTTTCTACTCTCCTATCCGTGTTGGGGTCATATTTATGAACTAGCGTTTGTCACCTTATCGCTTTCTGGTTAAAAGCTACCTTATTGTTAGATAAATCACATGAGGAGTTGTACCTCTTGAATTCAGAGGAAAGTCACAAATGCAATTGATACATTTCCAAAACTATTAGTGATTGGCTCAAGTGCATTGAGGGAAAATTAGAGTCAAATTTATCAATCTTTTTAAAAGGCTAATTCATTCGCTAACAGTAAGCATGTTTCCATCAATGACAAAGGGGGAGATTGTTGGAAGATTGTCATTGATGATGTTGTTTGGAAACATGAGCATGGTATGCATATTTTGCATGATCCAATGTTGTCATTGATGTCAAAATTATTGTGGATCATTCTAGCATGATTTAGAAGTTCTTTTAAAGACATTTGTATAGGATAAGTGGGTCTAAAAAGTATAGTTACACAAAAAAATGCCTAAGTATCAAATATGTTAGTACAGTGGTTCAGTGTGTCTGTTTTTGGTTTCACACTCCAACACAAATAGAGATATCACTCTGTGATTCTAACCATAATTTGGTGATCATCAAATTCATCTAAATCCAAGAGTTTTTATTGTTTAGTGAAGTATCCTAGAAGATATGAATGACAAAGTTCAGTTTTGTAGATTGCAGTTATTTTTTGTACAAAGTGTTGGTGTGGGAGATTCCACATTCCTTCATGGATGATTATTTTGTGTTGTGATGTTGAAAATAAGTTATTAGATGTTAGTTGAATAAGAATTCCATAAGGGATCATGTTTTGAGTTCCATGTGTGGCGAATTGGGTAAACAGATGAAAGTTTGTGTGTTTAGGTCTTATATGGGGTAGACCTAACACGTTTGAAGGATTAATATGTGTTTCAATCTTATGTAAGACCTATATTGGGTCCATCCCAACCTATCTTGAGGAGAACTAAATTTTTAATTAAGGCACAAGATGTGGATGAAATGTTTGAGGGTGATAAGTTCAAATGTTGTGTTACTTCCAATTAGGCTGACCTAATTAAAGTTACATTTGATGTGGATATATATAGGATTTTGTTTTCTGTGTTTTGGAGAGATGTGCAAGTGATGTGTGATAGATGGCATATATAGTGTTCCATCTACATGTGTGTGATGTGAATGTGATTAGAGTCGTGCGAATTGCATGAATTCAAAGCAGAGTAGTGCATTGATCTAGATTAGTGCAAAGATTGTTGTGTACTTCATTGAAACTGTAATCCAACATATTGTAGATGCAATTGTTATAGTTCAATAGGTTGTGAACCACCCATTCTTTCTTCTATCTTGGTGTTCATGTGTTATGTGACTTTGTGTATGTTCAATTCTTTCATTCATTATTGCAGTTGAATATGTTTTGTTAATTGGATGGCTAATGTCTGAATGGTTTAAAAGAATACTAATTCACCCCCCCTCCTCTCAATATTTTGGGTGTTCAACATATTTTTCAACACCTCAGTCCAAACTTCTCTTGAGAAATCACAATGGAAAAAGATATGTTCCATAGTTTCCTCCTCCTTATAAATATGGTTTTGTGTGGTCTCACAACATGCTCCAAGAATACAAGGCTTGGGGACCCAAGTTGAAAATTAGTGCTTAAGACATACACTAGTTTGGCTGGTGGCCTCCAAGAAATACATACAAATTTGAAAATATTGAAAATAATTCATGATTAAGTATACTGGGTGTCAGGAATCTAGGCAATTTGAGTTTGGGTGAATGATCAGGATGAGTTCATGAAGAAAGTTCAACGAGTTGCTACTGCTAAGAGTCAAAATCCTAGGGAGTTTAAAAAGCTGGTAAACGTCAAAAGTTGGGTTAGGATTTTTTTTGAAAGATGCAATACATCGGCTAGTTGGGTTTTAAAGGCAGTTAGGTATATCGGGGGTTGGGTATCCGAGTAAATGGTGCATTGATGCAAGAAAATTAAAACTTATTATTTGGTTTTACATGAATGCACAAAACATCTGGTGGTTCGCCTAAAGTCGACAGTTTCATGCAAAGACATTAAAGTGTGTTACTTATGAATTGGTTTTAAAAGGATTGATGATAATGATGGTTTTACGCTAATAAGGTTTTTATTAATATTTCAAAAGGGGATTGACATGTGGAATTTTATGTGCAAGAGACATAGGTTGTTGGACAATGATTGGGTATGAATGATCAAGCAAATTTGGATTGCAAGCAGATCCAATGGTATTACCCAGGCTAGATGGTGTACTCTGGAAGTACGTGTAAGGAATGTATGGAGAAGAAACACGGGTAATCGAGGAATTGGAGATTTGGGTATTACGCATGCGACGAAGGAGATGTTGAGCTCTAGGGTGCTATGTGTATTGGAATTTTTTCCTAAAGTCATAGCTCGGAGATAGGAATATAGGGCTAATAGATTAAAATTTCTATATCCAGCTAATCACTCTAAATATCTAGTTAGTTCCTACATTTTGTTTGAGGATTAATTTGATAATATGCTCAGTTCTATTTGATATCTTGATCATATTTTAGAGACATGAGTCCAAAATTTTCAAGTGCTAGAGAAAGTCAAAGTTTATGTTGACTTATTCTAGAAGTTTCTCTTGCCAATTGCTATGTGCCACGTGTTGTTTGAAATCTTTGGTGTCTTGTTCTTATAAAAGGCCAAGAGCTATTTTATTTTCATTAAGTTTAGAATTTGTGGATTCCAAAGAACTAAAAAAAATTCAAGCTTTATTTTTTAATTATTTTTTGTTCCATTCCAGTTTAAAAATTTGTATGTTTCATTTGAGATTAACTAATATCAAGGCCAATTCAAAGCTATTTCCTGATATGAAATCATACATAGCTGATTGTTTGTTCCTATCAAAAAATATTGTGTTGCACCAAATTTGGGTGCATACTAACACTATCTAGTGGCAAATGCTCCATATTTCTTTAAACCCTTGCATCATTCTATGCCTAGATGTGAAGCAATCTAGTGAAGTATAGAGTGGTTTTCTTTGATTTAGTTTATTTCTTGAGGCATGCATGGATAATACCTTGGATAAATCTTTACATTTTAGTATTTTTTATGCTTTTGTTTAGATTAGATGTTTAATATTTTCAAAAAATGTTTCAAAATTGACAAATGCATGGATTTTTATTGTAAATATTTCATTTCCATGAAGTTGTAGAGTGATTAATGCTAAATTTGATTGAATATATGCGAGTAATTTTAATTTCATGAAATATTATTACAAATCTTGAATTTCATGAAGTTGTTAAGTGACATGTGAGTGATCAAATTGATATTATGTTACGATCCTTTGGATACCAACTAACTTGTGACAGCCATAGGCCCCTCGTGTTTAACAACAATTTACACAACAAACCTTGAGTGAACCTAGTGCATCAAGACTTGGCATTCCTGAGCCTTGGGATTGAGTTGAGATTACCTTAGATTTAGGTTTTCTCAAAGGATATTTCAAGTAAAGGTAGGTTCCCGTAGTCTTCTATGAGAATTTATCTTCCTATTGGTGTGCGTGTGCAACATCCACGTCAATAGAAGTGGCGCTAGAAGGGGGAAATTTTTTGTCCTTAAGCCAGTGTTGGTGTCCTGGTCACATAGTCGAGGTCTAATTTTGAGCTAAAGGTTTAAGTAATCTTAGAATGGAGAGTGAAAATGAGATTGAAAATTCTCAACCAGAAGCTCTCATCCTTGAATTTGTTCACTTTTGGTCAGGTTACAGAGTGTAGAATTCATGACACAATAGATCATAGTGAAATTGACTGTAAGGTCTTCTTGACTAGGGTAAGTTTGGCCATTCATAAGGTGATTCTACTAATGGAGGAATCCTTAAGTGTGAAAAGGAGGGAACCATTACGAGATTGGTGTTTGAATTCAAAAAGAATGCATAACCCAAGTGGAAATAGAGTTTTTATCGGTCCAACAGTTGGATTAAATAAATTTTCTAACCATGATCATTATGTGGAAATCCTAAAAGTTTTGTAGGAAAAGAAGCAGAGTCATGAGAGTTTGAGGATATCACACCTTAAGTGTGAATTTGAAGGAAGTAAGTTACCACTCTTCACACATGTGGATGATGGTGAGAAGAAGGAATGGGTGAAATAGGTGAGAGATGCATGCTTTTCTCCCTTAATTGAGAATCCACAATTTAAAATGGAAGAAACATTTAATTTTATATGAATGATAGAGTACTAGACATTTACTTTCTCTCTCTCTGGTAACTGTGTAAATCATGTTGAAGTTTGGTCTAATGAGATAAATAGTAGTGTTAAGGTTGAAAACAAGGAAGTTCATCAATGAAGTCCTAAAGGAAAAGGTGACCACATAAAAAATAAAACCATTTGTGAAGTAGAGCAAAAGGAAATGGAATGTCATTAGCGAAGGTTAGATGAAGGTATAGATTCAAGACAATGGAAGAGGTGTGTGGAATCAACCGCCAATCAAGTCATTTCCATATATTTTAGCAAAATTGTGGGTAAGTACACCTTTAAGTTTTCATTCATTAAATGCACAAAATTCTAAGTAATTCATAATTACAGTACATTATCCAAATGTTACTTAAGCAAATTTAAAGATAAGCCTACTAAAATTCGAACTAAAATCGTTATGAAGTTAGTGATAGAGATTAGGGTAAATTGCTTGATTAGGGTAAATTTCTTTATTAGGGTAAATTTGTTTTGTTAGGGTAGTTTGCTTTGGTATTTTTTCCCTATTTTTTGGTTTAGATCTCAGAATTAACAAATTCATCCTAGCTAAAACACATGATAACTGAATTGTGAAAACATGCCATTGAAAACCGAAAAAATTAAAACCATTTGAAGCAATTACATGAATGAATAGAAAAGAAAAAATTCCATTATATTATATAGTAATAATCTCGTATGTATATGGAAATACAAAATTCTCATCATAAGTCAATATAAAAAAAAGTGAAAAGTAAAAAGGAGTTGGTTGTTCAAAAAATTGTGTCAAAATAGTGGGCATACTTCCCGGTTAATCAACTTGATGTGTCTCATCCCAGAGAAATATATACCCTAGGTAGGCATTGTCCTTGTGGTCATCAAGGTCAAGGGTGTGTAGTGCAGTGAGGAAGGGTAGAAGAGGAACTATTTCTCTCTGGTGCAGAAATCATGGAATGTCCTCAGCCACTGGAATTCCCAGAGTAGGTTGAGCAATGGCTAGGACGATGTCCAGATTTCCCAGGTAGTCTAGTCTCATTATCATTACAATAGCAGATCGAACTTCCGCTACATAGAGTCCAAGGTCCATAAGGGAAGCCACGAACCGTGAAGATAGGTCTGAATTCACCCTATAATAGGACCCAACATTCATAAAAGTCTCCCCAAGAACCATACATAGAAAGGCCTTGGTGGAGGGTGTCCTAAGGAAAAACACTTTTTGAGTTGTTGGCTCATAATTCGGCCTAGAAAGCCTGTCTGGCAACGAACATTGGTAAGAAAAATGGGGGTATCCATAGCTTGTAGACAAAAACAAATACAAAGAGAAAACTGAAAATTAAAGATAGAAATGTGGAATTTGAAGGAGAGTGTCACATTTATAGCAAGCCATGAGAAATCTACATTGCATAGTTGCTTTGAGGTAAAATCTTGGGAATGCAAGTTGAGGTGGTGGAGGTACACTTTCCCTTAGAATTAAAAGTTAAATCAAATAAATTCTCACGAAATTGGTACTTAGTGCTTCAAGGATGGCTACTGTGAAGATCATGAATCAAAAAAATTCAAGATTACATAATTAAATGGTGGTTATTTCAATTCATCTGATTGAGCAGTATTAATTATGAATTGTCCAGGTCTGCAGTTTGGAAGGAGAGATGGATTGGTGAGTTTTCACACACCAAAATGTTGAGAAAAAATAATCCATGCATAATTAGGCATACAAATTAAATGAAGAGCATGATGGTTGGGTTAAGCTATCATCATGACAAGCTTGGTGCATTAATGTAAGTGTAGAGCCACCAAATTTGAAGTTGTCAGCAAAGTTAAATTTAGTGGGTTGTCATGGATAGATAAAATGGATGGGTGGCAACTAATGTTCCTAAATTTAGAAGTGATCGGGTGATTCGATAACTTATAGCTAAATTTTAACTTATACCTATCTTCTATCAGATAAAGAATTGTAATTAGTCAAAGTCTGGCATAAGGATGGTAAAATTTTGCTAGAAAGTCTCACATACAAGAAATTCACTAAGTGAATCTTCTGAGAATTGGTGAAAATGATGAAGGATATTTGCATTGAGAGAAAAATCAAAAGGTAACCTTCACTACCACTGTAATTCCCAACCTAATAGAGGGATTCATTTCTTGCAATTTGAAGCAAAAGAGCTTATAATGAAATATCAAATGTAAAAAGAAAAAGTGATTATCGAAGAAATATCAAAAGAAAAAATTCAACTCTTTAGGATATTCAAATATCTCTACCAGGGCTATGGATGCCTAACTAGAAATAGAGCTATGTTTGGGGGGAGTTACAAAGATTACCTTGCCAGGGCTATGGACGCTTGACTGAAAACAAGGAAATATCTAGGTTGGCTAAGAAGGATTGGAAAATTAGGTAGCTCAATGTAAATGGACTAATCCTTTTCATCAAGTCCTAGAGATGGTAATCAAACAATGCACACAATAGTACTCTCAGGGGAAATTTTATGGTCCTTATGCTGGAATTCAAGTGAAGGAAAGGGGTTACTATAGAAAATGTGCATAAGTTATAATTTGTTGTTGGTGGTTGATTCTTGGGTTTTCTTTTGAATTTGGTTTTGTTGGTTGCAAGTTATTGTGTGGTCTCACAACATGCCCCAAGAATACAAGGCTTGGGGACCCAAGTTAAAAATTAGTGCTTAAGACAGACACTAGTTTGGTTGGTGGCCTCCAAGAAATGCAAGGAAATTTGAAAATATTGAAAATAATTCATGATTAAGTATATTGGGTGTTGGGAATCTGGGTAATTTGAGTTTAGGTGAATGATCAAGATGAGTTCATGGAGAAATTTCAATGAGTTGCTACTATTGGGAGTCAAAAGGTTGGGGAGTTTAAAAAGCTAGTAGATGTCGGAAGCCAAGTTGGGATTTGTTCCAAAAGATGTAGTACATCGGTTGGTTGGGTTTTAAAGGTAGTCAGGTATATTGGGGGTTGGGTACCTAGGTACCCGAGTAAATGGTGCATTGATGCAAGAACGCTCAATCTTATTATTTGGTTTTGCCTGAATGTACAAAACATCCAGTGGTCTGCCTAAAGTTGATAGTTACATGAGAAGACATTAAAGTGTGTTACAAGTACGAATTGGTTTTAAAAGGATTGATGATAATGATGGTTTTATGCTAATAATGTTTTTATTAATATTTCAAAAGGGGATTGACATGTGGAATTTTATATGCAAGAGAAATAGGTTGTTGGACAATAGTTGGATATAGATAGTCAAGAAAATTTTGATTGCAAGTAGATCTAATAGTATTACCTAGGTAGATGGTGTACTCTGGAAGTACATGTGAGGAAGGAATGTATGGAGAAGAAATGCGGGTAATCAGGGAACCAAAGATTTGGGTATTACACATTCAATGAAGGAGATGCCAAGCTTCAAGGTTCTATGTGTATTGGCATTTTTTCTCGAAGCCATAGATTGGAGATAGGAACATAGGGCTAATGGATTAAAATTTTCATATCTAATTGATCACTTTGAATATCCAGCCAATTCCTACATTTTGTTTGAGGATTAAGTTGGTAATTTGATCATTCTAGTTTGATATCCTAATCATATTTTAGAGACAGAAGTCCAAAAGTTTCAAGTGCTGAAGAAAGTCAAAGTTTATGTTGAATTATTCTAGAAGTTTCTCTTGCCAATTGTCGTGTGCCACATCTTGCACTACGATTCATCCCTTGGATTCTTTTTCATGTGTTGTTTAAACTCTTTGGTGTCTTGTTCTTATAAAAGGCCAAGAGTTATTTTATTTTCACCTTCCTTAAAGGTTGGAACCACTTTCCACTTTTGGTGGCATCCTCCACTTTTGGTGGTCCATCTCCACTTTTTGTAGTTTATTCCTATTGATTGGATTTTCCACCTACCTCCTCTCCTAAGTTCTATATAAACTCACTACCTAGCTTGTATTTTCATCCATTCATGCATATTTTCATTGTATCTTTTCAGCTTGGAAGCTCTTAATGCATTTTTTCATATTGACATTGCATAATGTCTTGGAGTTATGGTGTGCATTCTTTATGCTTTTCCAGTTTATGTAACTTTGATTTTCATTTATAAAGTTCTTGTGTTATTCAATCTATTTCAGGTTTCTAACATGGTATCAAAGCTTTTGTTTTGAGAAATCTAAGTTCTTAGATCCATGATTGAGAGATTGAGTTCTTGTAAAAATCTTGTAAATTCCCATATGCTCTTCTCTTGCATTCTTGAACAATCTGGAGAATTAGAAAAGATTTGAAAAAAATTAATTACCTCTTTATTTTGCATGTGTTTTATGAAATCTGGGTGATTGCAGCATATCTGGTTATACTGGAAACATTTTTGGTTGTTACAACGCATTTAGAAGGCTCGAGAAAGTCAGATTTGGCTTTTGTTTTATCCAAATTGGAGATCATTTGACATAGTTGCAGGTAGGGGTTTGAAGAAAACCGTTTTTCATTGGAGCCATTTTGTTTTATTTGCTTCATAAATCCAACTTCCACTCATTATTGAGAAAACGATTTCTGGGTTTGTAGTCAAGGTCGAAATCTCAACTGGGTATCTTATATATTTTGCATATCTTGCACAAATATGAAGAAAATTATTGTACAAAAAGCACATGTCATTTTTCTCCTAGCTGAAGGTCAATTTTTTTTTTGTCATCTTCTGCTTGTTGGATCAAAAAATGATTTCTTGGTTTTGTTCTTAGCATCAAAATATTTTTGAGTTTCTATTATTTTCTACAAAAAGTGAGTAGATTTTTTAGAAATCAAATCAAAAGTAAACTTTTTTTTGCTAGAAAATTTGTTACTTGCAACTAAATTCAGCCAGTTTTTCAAAGACAAATTTTTTGCTTCAAGTGCTAGATTTCAGCAAATAAGATATCATTGGAAAGCTAGAGATGAAGACTTTCCATCCACAGAGGTATTGAGAATATTTTTTCCATTTTGTACCAGATATTTTACGTTGAAGCTATCTTGAATTAATTTCTTCAACAGGCCATAACTTTTGCCTTGGTGCTCCAATTTTTAGAAACAAATAGGCATTGGAAAGGTCTTGAAGAGCACTACACATCCATAAAGCTATTTTTTCCAGATTTTTTCTCAAGTTCATTTTGTAATATAATTTTTTATTTTTGGTTATTTTGAGCCTATTGAGCATTCTATCTTGGAAAAGGCTTTGTAAACGCACTAAATTATAAAGTGCCAATATTATAATATTTGGGGGTGATATTTGATACTAGTGAAAAGGGTGGGAGTGTATTGATGTTCTTTTTTTGGTGTTCTTTTGTAACCATTTGAGGATTGTATCATGGGTTTTTCTACTCATCCTTCTATGATAGTTTTGGATAAGGTTAATTATGAGTCTTGGAAAAAAGGCATTTTAACCCATCTCAGATGGCTAAAATTTTTGCCTTATCTTTATGGACTCATGCCTGAACCAGACACACTTGATAAGAAGAATTTTTGGGGTAATAGAATTGATCATGTAATAGGAATAATTGGTTGTCATGTTGATTATGACACTCTATTGTCTATAGTGGGAATTGAATGTCCCTACACAGTTTGGACCAAGATTTGGGAGATGTTTAGAGACCCTCATGTTTCTCCATTCCAAGATGGTCCTATTGCAGATTTCCTCATTCCACTTGATGATGTAGATGATATACCCTATGATGACGATACTTTAGAGAAGCTTAAGTATTATGCACATCTTGAACATTAAAATGACATAAGAACTTCTCTTGCTTCTCATCCTCATGTTGAGATTACATCGACATCACCTATTGCAAATTTAGATTCTGAAGATGCTTCATCAAGAGCCTCCAATGATACATTATAGTAGGATCAGTTATGTATTTTGGATTTAGTTCATTGGGACCAATTTCTACCAGATATTTCTTGCTTGTTTGTAGAGTCCTCCATTTTGGATCTAGATGACATTATTGAGGACATACATCTTCTCTTTGAGGACCACTTTTTTGTCCTTGCATTTTTTGTTGCTACTTTAGAGTTTAGAGTTGCTTCTTTGAAAGCTTTTAACGACTTCTTGCAACAAAACATTAATAGTCTTCCTGATTTAGCTTGGGATGATCACTTGATAGGTATTTTAGAATTGTTTATGGAGACATATTATAGATTTGGGAGACACTATTGAGTGTATTCATCTTCTCTTTGTCGAAGATGATTCTTCTTCAATTGTTGTGAGGGGATACTTTGACCCTCTCATTCATGGTCATTCATTTTAGTTTGATATGAGTGTGGATACTTTGAATCAACATTTGGATAAGATTGTTACATGTTTTTCACCTGCGGCCTCAATCAGGCAGGGCAATCTATGTTTTAGGTGTTCATAAAGGCCAAATGGGTATATTTGCATCAAAGAGGAGATCATACATCTGATGCTATTTCACAAAGGTCTATTGGAAAGCCTCGCCTTAGTCGGATTTGGCATAAAACTCATCAAAGAAGAAAGTCAACAAGACCCTCCTGTTGTCTTACGGACTAGCAATGCATTCTATTTGTTTGAATACACCGGTCGCCAAGACTTTCGGGTCACTATGAGTCTTTATGTATCTCTCCGCTTGGGATGTCTCGCCAATAGTATCTCACAAGGTTGGCACGGGGGGGAATGGTTTGCCTTCGGCAAGAGGTCTCGGTGACCATGAAGTGTCTCACTGAAGGGGATTTCCTTCGGCATAAGGTCTTGCCGAAAGATGGAAGTCTCAGCGAGGGGAGGCGTCATCGGTGTAAGGTCTTCCTGACCCGCTAGTGTCTTGCCGAGGTGTTCTTAGTTCGCCAAAGTTTTTTCCTTCGGCATGGGGTATCACCGATAGAAAAATTTTCACCGAGAGGGATTAATATCGGCGTAATGTCTCACCGAAGGCCGGGGATCTCCCTAAAGAAATAGGAGCTCGAGGAGATGTCTTAGCGACTAACAAAGGTCTCGGTGAAAGGAGATGTCAACAGGGAGAAAAGGTGGGCCTTGCTGTAACGTCTCGATGACCGAATGATGTCTCACTGAAAGGATGGTGCCTTCTATATAAGATGATGAGCTCAGGGAGATGTCCTACCGACACGGGGAAGTCTCAAAAAAATTTGTGAGCTTGGCGAGAGGTCTCATCGACCAAGAAAAGTCTCCCCGACTGAAACGAAGGGAGCTCAATAAGAGTTCTCGCTGAAGCAAGGTGGCTTCGGTGAGAGGTCTCGCTGACAGAGGAAGGTCTCACGGAAATAGAATGAACTTTTCGAGATGAAATGAGCTCGCCGAAGGATCTTGCCTTCGGCATAGTGTCTGGCTGACCCAATGTTGTTTCGCCGAAGTATGAGGGGCTTGTGTGAGGTCCTACCGATAGCGATAGATTTTCCAAAAGAAAGGGGACATCGATGTGACGATGGGAACTCGATATAAGTCTCACTGATGGTTGTATGCTATGTTGATGCTGCTTTAGAGTATAATCGCATCCGGGAGACACGGTCAATGTCTCACTGACATGCGACTCTGGCTGAATGACCTTTGACTGCCTGGGATCTTGCGTGGCATATGTTCAACCAATCAGAAAGAACTAAACGTGAACCATTAGCCATTTGACTGTTTGACTTCCCCATGTGAATGAGATCAACAGAATGAAAGCAACGCGGACTTGTTCTAAGATCAAAGGGCAATGGAGCAGCTCGGTGAAACATGGTGTGGGGATCTAATGGGAAAGTCTGAAGCTGCTTCCAGAGGAAGTCAACATGCAAAAGTTTTTGAGTAGGAAGAAGGCCGAAAGAAAGAAGAGGTCGTCAGGGACAGCTATGAGGTCTACTGGAAAAAGGCAGATAGACATTAATGATAGTGCTCCAGGGGATTTGAGATAGCTCTTCAGGGAAGTTCGAAAGTGAACATGAAGGCCAGAGGTTGGAACATTAAATGCGTTGCAAAAGATCAAGGAGGCCATTCCTGGAGTGACTCCTCACCAACATGGACAGTGGGGATGCAACATTAACTTCATTCAAAAGATCTAGGGGGTAGATCTTTATGAACGCGGATATTTTTGTAAGCCCTAAGGGGCTGGTCTTTTGTATACATGGCATTTTTTCCTTTTTTGTAGATAGTTCTTACCTAGTGCTTTTCTGCTTTTGTAACTTGTGGAGTTCTTTGTAGAAGAGAGGCTATGCTTTGTAACTCATGACAAGCATGTATATCAGTGTTTCACCATTGAAATCAATGAAAATAAGCACTTTACCTTTTCGATCTTTCTATTAGATTGTGTGCATTCATATAATTGATGAAACTGCTTGTGAAACTATATGATTCCTTGTGGTTATGTCTTATTTCAGCACCTTTCTGTAGTGCAATATGTATTTTTGCAGGTTGTGAGATGTGTTCAAAATGCAATACTCTCTAGTTGTGAAGTTATTTCTTCCTTCTAGGAGTGTAGCCATATGAACCTTCTCATGAAATGTGTATGCAGAAAACGTATGTGGTTGAGTTGTGTATGACTAAGTTTTTGTCATTGACTGAAATTGTGTGTGTAAACTGTGTTATATGTCCTCTCAGTAAATTTTGGTGCATCACCATAGAGATAGTGTTTGATTAGTTTTAATATATTTTCCTTCTACTCTTTTCATTTACAAGATCAGTAGTTAGATGACACCATAGGAATCCGCCTTCTCCGAAGGTTGACCTCTGTCTTAAAGTAACCCATAGCTTTAGAGGTCTTCCCATGTTACGCTGAGGTGTTGAACATCAGGGTCAACAGGGTGCAATTTCAGGTGATAACAGTTTTTGGCACGCCTGGTGGGACAGAGTCAGTAGTAAAATTCTTAAGTCTTGCTATTTTGATGTGCTAATAGTGAGCTAATAGCCTTTTAGAGGTCATTTTTAAGCATATCTGGCGACTCTGTGTGGTGGAAAGGATCAATGTGTTTGTTTATATGAGAAAAATAGAAACTAGAAGTTAAAAAGCTGTAGATTTTTTGCATTTATCTCCTCCAAGAAGAAAAGGGAGAACTCTCAGAAGGACTATTCCTTCTCCTAGAGTTCAGTCGACACCACCTGGTGTTAGTAACAAGGAAATTTTTTCATACAAAAGGAGAAGAAGAAGGGACCTTCTAGCTAGGCGTTCAGCATCTCCTACTCTTAGAACAAAACTTTATGCCTCCTCATTAGGGGCTTTCAATTGTTCAACAAATAGTATTTCTGCTGCAACAAATACTTCTCAACCAAGTTCAAGTTTTGCTTCAGCCAGTGTACCAACGCATTCTAGCTCAATGGCGGCACCAAGGGCCTTTACTTTTGTACCGTTCAACTAGGGTAGTCCCCTTAATCTAGCACAACATGATGACATTCCATTAGCGGCATTAAAAGGGTTACCAGAGTTTACTGGAGAAGGACAAGTAACGCCTTTTGAACATATCAGAGATGTGGCAGCATTGTGCAATGTGTATCATGTGACACAAGAAAATGTAGTTGTGAGATTGTTGGCTGCATCTTTCAAGAAGAAGACGTTGGATTGGTTTAGAAGCTTGCCGGTGGGTTCTATAAGAACATGGGATGAGCTTGGTGATGAATTTACCAGATTTTTTGAGGAAAAATCTGATCACCTATCTTTGGTGGAGCAGTTAACAACCATTAAAAGAGCCCCACAAGAACAAATGGAAGACTTCAATATCCGATTTCAAAAGACTTGGAACAGAATACCTACTACGGTAAGGCCTTCTGCTGATTATGTATTTTTATACTATTTGAAAAGTTTAAATAGTGATATCTCAGTCATGATATAGTCCATGGGGGGTATTTTTTTACCTCAGGCTTATAGTATAGCTATTAAGGCAGAATATAACCTCATTCAAGCAGGCAAGTTAGCACCTAGGCCACCTATGCCCTACGTCCTTGAAATTCAATCAAATATGCCATTGCAAATGCCATCTTTAGCCCCTTTACCTATTGTTCCAGCATTACCCATTGCTGTGAGTCAGGGAATGTCAGCTGCAGGACCATCAAGTGAATTACAAGAGATTAAGTCTAGTCAGTAGAAGATAGAAAGCATTTTACAAACTATGTTAAGTGAGTTGACCAGCATGAAGAAACAATATAAAGGGGCAAGGCTGAATTTTCAACAGAAGAACCAACAACAAGGTCACAATGCAAATCAGTCTTATCAAAATCAGGGATATCAGTATCAGCAAAATAGGCAACCCTATCAAGGTGGTTATCAGAGGCAAAATGTTAATTAGAGACCATTTCAATCTTATAATCCAGCTCCTCTTAATGTTGTAAATCCAGTGAAGGATATGGTTCCAGCCTAGAATAACTTTGTGATAGAAAATGAATGGTGTTATGTGTGTAACCAAGAACATAACCCAACCTTATGCTCAAATGGGGTATTTAATCAGGTATTTATGGTCCAAAATGTTTCCAGTCCACATCCAAATGCACCTGCCAATATGCCTAAACAACAATCGGATATACATTTTAATGAGACTGCATTTTTAAATTGGCAAAGTGAAGAGTTATGTGGTGTGAATGTTGATTCCGCAGTTGCAGCCAATACATGAGCTAAGAAAAGAGCTCTGGAGATGGAGCAATCAACTGATAAGAATAAGGGGCCTGCAACTGTGGAAGCACCATCCACACCTATTCTAAATGTACCGAAAAGAACTATTGCCTTACCAATCAATGAGCAGCCTCATAAGAATAAAGAATCGACTACTACTAAAGTACATCAGAAGGTACCTTCAACTATACCTTACAATATTGTGGATAGTATGAAGAAGATGAACGTGAATATGACCATGTGGGATTCCTTAAGCATTCCAGGACAGGAAAATCTACTTAAAAAGGCTATATTTGAAGATATAAATCCTGAACAAGTTGTTGATTCCCAAAAGGTCGTAATGGCTAATGATGATCAAGGGAAAGTTGCTAACCCCAGTAGCCAAGGGGAATCTAAATTCAAGGTAAGAGTGTGAGACCTCCTCCGTTCTATGTTTCATTGATTATTGGAAAAAAATTAGTGCACAATTGTATGGTAGATAGTGGTGCTACCTGTTCTATGATGCCAAAGCAAGTAGCTGATCAATTAGGTTTAAAGTATGAACATTTAGAAAAGGGAGTAGTCTAGTTGGATGGCTCATCTATTAATATAGTGGGGCTTATTAAAGATGCTAGCTTAACTCTGCATGCTTGCCCTAATTTTTCAATTTCCCAAGACATTTATGTGGCAGATTTGCCTTCGTATTTTGGGTTATGTTTGTCAAGGGAGTTTATGGCTAAAATAGGGGGATACCTTTTGTCTAACTGGTCTCACATGTTGTTTCGTACTAGATATGGAACTAAAGTAACCATCAAGTCTGAGTTACTTGCAAAAGACAATATAGAACCTTATATACCTAGTGCAATGAATACCAATTGCATCATTTTTGAACAAGATGAGCATGTTGTTGTCTCTAATCCTCACATTGTTGTCGATGAGATTCTTGATATACTTTTAGATGAATGGGAAGCAAGCCAAACTTCTAGTGCTAAAAGTGACTTAGTGTCAGATGTTGGTATGGGTAACTACATGTTTCAAGAAGCAGATATAGTGATGCCAAACTTGGTTAAGAGAACAGTGAATGATTGTGATCAGCAAGGCGAAGTTTGAGAAATGTATTTTGATGGATGAAGGAGCAGGCATGGCGCTGGTGGGGGTGCATTATTGGTTTCCCCAAGAGCTGAAAGATATTATGCAGCCTTTAGGTTTGCATTTTCATGCACTAATAACACAGTAGAATATGAAGGTCTCATTCAAGGGCTGGAATGGGTGAGGAAATGTGGAATTAAGTGTATAAAGGTGCATGGGGATAGTGAATTGATAGTAAATCAGGTTAGAGGCCTAAATGTTGTTAAAAGTGATGTTCTTAAATTGTATAAGCATAGGGTTTGGGACCTTATTGAGGATTTTAAGGCTTTCAATATCATTTTGATTCCAAGAAAATAGAATTAGCATGCTGACAGATTAGTAGTTGTGGGAGCCCAGTTTGACATTTCAAACAGTGCAAGAAAGGAATGTAATCAGCAACACATCAAGGTTATTATCAGGCCTTCAGTGCCCGACAACAATGTTAACTGGCAGGTCTTTGAGAGTGATGAGAAAATTCTGCAATTTCTGCTTGAAGAGGACGTGTTTGTAGCATCAAATCAGGATAAAATCAAACAACAGTATGGAGACCAGGTACTGCAATTAAAGAACAACAAGTTGCCTAAGGGTTTGGTTACCTTAAAAAAGTATTTTCAACTCTGATGATCAGGCTAAGGGTAACAAAGCCAATTTACTGGTTCAACAAGATCATTATGAGGACTTAGAAATTGCACCCAAGAGAAGCCTCAAGATAGGGAAAATAAACATTGTTGTTGAAAAGCAGTCTTTTCAGCAATTATCCCAAGAATTCATTGACATATTTGCCTGGGAATATGGAGATTTGAAGGGATTTGATCCACGTCTCGCACGACATACAATAGAATTGGAGCCAACGGCCAAACCCGTAAGGCAAAAATAGAGGCCAGTTAATCCCAAGTTGGAGCCATTAATGCAAAAAGAAGTCTTTAGACTTATAGAAAGTGGGATTATTTTTCCCATCAAGCATACTAGCTGGGTTGCCAATCTAGTTCCCGTCAGGAAGAAGGATGAAGAGCTTAGATTATGTGTAGACTTCAAAGATTTGAACAAAGCTTCGTTAAAGGATAGGCACCCTCTTCCGTCTATGGAGCAGATTCTTCAATGTGTGTCAGGTTCTGAACGTTTTTCTTTACTGGATGGATATTTTGGTTATAACCAGATTTTGGTAAGGGAAGGAGATCAATTTAAAACTGCCTTCACCACAAAGTGGGGCACAATGGCGTATAGGAAAATGCCATTTGGTTTGTCTAACGCTGGAGCAACCTTTCAAAAGGATATGGACATGGCCTTTAGAAACTTAATATATAAGTTTGTCTTAGTATATCTTGATGACATCACTGTCTATTCCAAGAAGACAACAAATCACATTGACCATTTGAGGCAGATTTTTGAACGTTGTCGGGAGTTCGGTATATCATTAAACCCCAAGAAATGTGTTTTCTTTGTTCATGAAGGAAAGCTTCTTGGGTATGTAGTATCTAGGAAGGGAATCACAGTCAATCCCAAGAGAGTGGCAGCAATCTTAGAGCTGACTTTACCTCCGCATAAGAGAGGACTTCAGAGTTTCATTGGTCGTATTAATTTTGTCAGAAGATTTCTTCCTGATATAGCAGTCTTATTAAAACCCCTTACAACTATGTTAAAAAAGAATGCAGAGTTCAGATGGACCCGAGAAGCAAGGGACAATTTTCAAAATTTCAAGGAGGCGTTAGCTTCAGCCCCAACATTAGTTAACCCAGATTTCAGCAAGGATTTTACCTTGTATGCTTTTGGTAGTTTTGATGTAATTTCTGCAATCTTGGTACAAAAAAATGTAGAAGGGTTGGAACAGCCCATTGCCTTTTTCAGCAAGGGTCTGGAAGACTATGAGTAGAAGTATACCTTCGTAGAAAAAAATGTGCTGGCTGTTGTAAAAAGTTTGAAGAAATTGAGACATCTATTGTCTCATAACAAAATTCATCTTCAGGTGGCACATTCCAATGTGAAATAATTTTTGCTCAGTAAAGATCTGGATGAAAAGTGGGTTGGATGGATCACAAGAGTTATGGAGTATGATGTGGATATTCAGGTTACTAAATTGGTGAGGGGAAAAGGTTTATGCCAGCAGCTGGCTAACGAAGATGTTTCAACAATAGAGGATGAATGAGACTCAATCTTGGTTAATTTTGGGATGGCAGTTAATGAAGCTACCAGCTGGTTGTAGGAGATGTCACATTTTTTGGGAACCAGAGAATGTCCACCTAATCTAAATAGAACGAAGAGGAGGTACTACCGACTTCAGTCTATTCCTTTTGTCTTGATTGATCATGTGTTACATAGGAAAGATCACAGTGGAGTACTGCTCAGGTGTGTTGATAATAATCAAGTGGATCAGATATTATATGAGTTCCATGACAAACCTTCTGGAGGTCACTATGCTGCAAAGACAACAACATATAAGATTTTAAGAGCAGGCTATTATTGGACTGACTTGTTTAAGAATGCACATACGTATGTCAAAAGATGTTCCAAATGTGCCTTGTTTTCAGGTAAAGAAAGACTTGCTGCTTTGCCATTACAACCAATTCAGATAGAGCAGTCGTTTATGAAGTGGGGAATTGACTTCATAGGGGCAATTAACCCACCCTCAAGTGCAGGCCATCGGTGGATTATCACAGCAACATATTACTTTACACGATGGACAGAAGCTTTGCCTCTGAAGGAAGCTAATGAAACAATAGTGTTGAATTTTTATGAAGACATGGTTTGCAAATTTGGAGTCCCAGATTCTATAATTTCTGACAATGCCCTGACATTTGTTGGTTTGAAGGTAGCTGATTAGGCATTGAGAAATGGCGTTTACTTGAACACAACCTCCAACTATTACCCTCAGGGCAACGGACTTGTAGAGTCCACTAATAAAAATCTGATTAACATTATCAAAAGGATGCTTCAAAGCAATCAGAGGGATTGGCATTCCAAGCTAAAGACTGCTCTTTGGGCAGATAGAATTACCCCTAAGAAGGTGATTGGGAACTCGCCTTACATGTTGGTGTACGGTAAAGAAGCAAAATTACCTATCTCTACTGAGTTGCCCACCTTTGACATTGCCAGTTAGCTGGTCCTGTTTGAGCAGACTGACCCACTTTCCATAAGATATACTCAGTTGATGGAGTTAGAAGAAATTAGAGACAGGGCTATGAAGAACATGGAATGTCAGCAAATCCTGACTAAGAGAACATTTGATAAGAAAACTAGATCAAGAAATTTCATGGTGGGAGATCTTGTGCTGAAATGGGATGTTCTAAAAAGCAGGCCGAGCCATCACACCAAGTTTGACAACATGTGGACCGGTCCATTTATTATCAAAGACTACAAAGAACACAATGCTTACCAACTGGCTACAACTGAAGGTGAAGTGCTTCCTATCCCAGTAAATGGGATACACCTCAAGCCTTGTTTTGAGGTTTGATAAGTTCCTCCATTGTACATATTGGGTTAGGTTTTATGTTTTCAATAAGTGCTTCTCCACTTTGGTTTGTTTATTGTTTCTTTCCCTAAGTGTTGTTCCAGCACAGTAGATAGTTTCTTTTCAGTTTCTCCTGTTTCATCAGTTCTAGCAACTTGTTATGTTCTATGAATCTCAAGTGAGTTGCAGCCATGTGCAATTGCTTTTGATTTTTTCTGAGTTTTCCTAATGACTCCATGCCCAATGGACAAGTTTTGGCTACTGGTTTCCATGTTTAGCAGGAAAACATCCAGCAAAGGTCGCCAGAAATGTTACTTGTTTTTCACCTGCGGCCTCAATCAGGCAGGGAAATCTATGTTTCAGGTGTTCATAAAGGCCAAATGGGGACATTTGCATCAAAGAGGAGATCATACATCTGATGCTATTTCACAAAGGTCTATTGGAAAGCCTCGTCTTAGTTATATTTGGCATAAAACTCATCAGAGAAGAAAGTCAACAAGACCCTCCTGTTGTCTTGCCGACTAGCAGTGAGTTCTATTTGTTTGAATACACCGGTCGCCAGGACTTTCGGGTCACCATGACTCTTTATGTATCTCTGTGCTTGGGATGTCTCGCCGACAGTAGCTCACAAGGTTGGCGCTGGGGGGAATGGTTTGCCTTCGGCAAGAGGTCTCGGCGACCATGAAGTGTCTCGTCGAAGGGGATTGCCTTCGGCATAAGGTCTTGCCGAAAGATGGAAGTCTCAGTGAGGGGAGGCGTCATCAGTGTAAGGTCTTCCCGACCCACTAGTGTCTTGCCGAGGTGTTCTTAGTTTGCCGAAGGTTTTTCCTTTGGCATGGGGTATCACCGATAGCGAAAGTCTCGCCGAGAGGGAATGATATCGGCGTAATGTCTCACTGAAGGCCGGGGGTCTCGCCAAAGAAATAGGAGCTCAGGGAGATGTCTCAGTGACTAACGAAGATCTCGGTGAAAGGAGATGTCAACAGGGAGAAAAGGTGGGCCTCGCTGTAACGTCTCGGCGACCGAATGATGTCTCACCGAAAGGATGGTGCCTTCGGTAAAAGATGATGAGCTTGGGGAGATGTTCTACCAACACGGGGAAGTCTCGACGAAAGTTGTGAGCTCGGCGAGAGGTCTCACTGACCAAGCAAAGTCTCCCCGATTGAAACGAAGGGAGCTTAATAAGAGTTCTCACCGAAGCAAGGTGGCTTCTGCGAGAGGTCTTGCCAACAGAGGGAGGTCTCGCCGAAACATAATGAACTTACCAAGAGGAAATGAGCTCGCCGAAGGATCTTGCCTTCAGAATAGTGTCTGGTCGACCCAGTGTTGTTTTGCCGAAGTATGAGGGGCTCGTGTGAGGTCCTACCGATAGCGATAGATTTTCCAAAAGAAAGGGGACATCGGTGTGACGATGGGAACTTGATATAACTCTCACCGATGGTTGTATGCTATGCCGATGCTACTTTAGAGTATAATCGCATCGGGGAGACACGATCAGTGTCTCACCGAGATGCAATTTTGGCTGAATGACCTTTGACCGTCTGGGATCTTGCGTGGCATATGTTCAACCAATTAGAAAGAACTAAAGGTGAACCATTAGTCATTTGACTATTTGACTTCCCCCTGTGAACAAGATCAACAGAATGAAAGCAACGCATACTTGTTCTAAGATCAACGGGCAACGGAGCAACTCGGTGAAACATGGTGTGGGGATCTAATGGGAAAGTCTGAAGCTACTTCTAGAGGAAGTCAATATGCAAAAGTTTTTGAGCAGGAAGAAGGCCGAAAGAAAGAAGAGGCCATCAGGGACAGCTGTGAGGTCTACTGGAAAAAGGAAAATAGACATTAATGATAGTGCTCCAAGGGATTCGAGACAACTCTTCAAGGAAGTTCGAAAGTGAACACAAAGGCCAGAGGTTGGCACATTAAATGTGTTGCAAAAGATCAAGGAGGCCATTCCTGGAGTGACTCCTCACCGACATGGACAGCGGGGACACAACATTAACTTCATTCAAAAGATCTAGGGGCTAGATCTTTATGAACGTGGATATTTTTGTAAGCCCTAAGGGGCTAGGTCTTTTGTATATATGGCATTTTTTCCTTTTTTGTAGATAGTTCTTACCTGGTGCTTTTCTGCTTTTGTAACTTGTGGAGTTCTTTGCAGAAGAGAGGCTATGTTTTGTAACTCATGATAGGCATGTATATCAGTGTTTCACCATTGAAATCAATGAAAATAAGCACTTTACTTTTTTGATCTTTCTATTAGATTGTGTGCATTTGTATAATTGATGAAACTGCTTGTGAAACTGCTTGTGAAACTGTATGATTCCTTGTGGTTATGTCTTATTTCAACACCTTTCTGTAGAGCAATATGTATTTTTGCAGGTTGTGAGATGTGTTCAAAATGCAGTACTCTCTAGCTGTGAAGTTATTTCTTCCTTCTAGGAGTGTAGCCATATGAACCTTCTCGTGAAATGTGTATGCAAAAAACGTATGTGGTTGAGTTGTGTATGACTAAGTTTTTGTCATTGACTGAAATTGTGTGTGTAAACTGTGTTATATGTCCTCTCAGTAAATTTTGGTGCATCACCATAGAGAGAGTGTTTTATTAGTTTTAATATATTCTCCTTCTACTCTTTTCATTTACAAAATCAGTAGTTAGATGACACCATAGGAAGCCGGCCTTCTTCGGAGGTTGACCTCTGTCTTAAAGTAACCCAAAAATTTAGAGGTCTTCCCATGTTATGTTGAGGTGTTGAACATCAGGTTCAACAGGGTGCAATTTCAGGTGATAACAAAGACATCTTCAAAGGAAATACTTGAGTCTTTGGATTATGCTCTACATTAGTCTCTAAGAGATTTTGATTTTTCATCTTTAGCAGTGTGGCCTAGAATGCTTGATTTGTTTGTGTTAGCTTTGAGCATCAACATGGAGATACTTGTACCGACTTCAGAGACTTCATACATTATGCAATTTCTTCTTACATATTTCTTTCAGGAGTGGGGAGATAGCTCACATACACCTTTGGTTTGGTTTCTTCCTAAGGGGAGGAATGTTGTTCGACGATCATGGACCATCTTCTACATTCATTTTTTAGCATCTACCATTGGATCTCTTTGGGGGGATTCTTTGTCCTTCCACTTCATTTCTCTCTCTATTATGGGGGTTGTACTTCCTTTTTGTGGGATAGGGATTCTTCTTCTTTGGGGGGGGATTTTATTTGTACATGGGTACCTAGTATGGCTTCATTTACTGGGACCCATAATCTTTTGCATCCTCCTTTAAGTTGTGCTTAAGGGGGGGCGTTGGTGTAGGTTTTTATTTTCCTAGTGGGTTAATTTATTTTTGCTTAGTCCTAGGTTTTTCCTAGACTTTTTTTTTTAAAGGGTTAAACGCTTTTGATCGGAGCTATGAACCGAATACAACCATTCAACAATACGACCCCAACGGGGTTTGAACCTTGGTGGCAAGAACAACAATTCCACCTATAAACCATCACACCACGCCAATACCAGCAGGTTTTTCCTACACTTAATTAAGCTTGCTTAGGATAATAAAGTGAGTTTATTATTTAATAACTAGGAGATAAGTGATGAGGTGTCCCCTTCCTTAAAGGGTGGAACCACTTTCCACTTTTGGTGGTCCATCTCCACTTTTTGTGGTTTATTCCTATTGGTTGGATTTTCCACCTACCTCCTCTCCTAAGTTATGTATAAACTCACTACCTAGCTTCTATTTCCATCCATTCATACATATTTGCATTATATATTTTTAGCTTGGAAGCTATTAATTCATTCTATCATATTGGCATTGCATAATCTCTTGGAGTTGTGGTGTGCATTCTTTATGCTTTTCCAGTTTATGTAGCTTAGATTTTCTCTTATAAAGTTCTTGGGTTATTCAATCTATTTCAGATTTCTAGCACTAGGAAACCCTTTGAACCTTTTAGATGCTTATAATTGCATGTTTCATATTCATGTTATTTGGATTTGTGGGTTTCATAAATTTCATATTTAAATTTTGTGTTTATACGTATCTATGGAATTGCATTGTCTTAGTTTATATTTTTTTTCAAATTTATGGTTTTGTATATTTTTAAAAAGATTGTTGTTCAATTATTTTTGGATGAAGATTTTTGTAAATCTACATACATGCATGATACATAGTTTGAGGAGGTTCGTTGTATCCTTGTTGATATCAAAGTGTTATGTTTTCTATAACTTAACATTTATGTATTGGTTATTTATTACATTCCTAAAATATGGTTACTCCATTGTGGATATATGACAAGTTGGATCAATATTTGAACTAATGCTAGAGTTGTGGATAATTTACATGTTATCTTGAGTTATTCCTATTTTGCATGTTACTTTTGTGGTGTTGGATCTATGTGTTGCATTGTTCAAGATCTATGATTTTGTGGCTTCCTTATTTTATTTGGATCACTAGCCATGATTCTCCTATCATCTCTAGATGTCATTTTTGTGCTTGTTTGTGGGTTTTCTATAACACATATTACATGGAGAATTCAAAGTATGGGTTATCTATACCCATATATTTTCAATGTGTTTTTGATGGATTGTTGTAATAGGATTCTATTGGTGAATGTCATGGGGATAAAAAAATGTTTGGTTGACCTTTTGGACCATCATGGTGAATTAGTATGTTCATTATAGTGAAAAAAAAAGATGGGTATTTTGAGCACATGCGATTCATGTTATAGTATTTTGGGATGCTTTTAGAATTCTTATAGTAGTGCTTTGGGTCACTTTCAATAATTATTTAGAACTTGTATTAATTAATTATGCTATTATGAAAGGATATAAACCATAACTTAGTCATAAATTTTTGCATTTGCATAATCAGTGATACCATCTTGGTTGGATATCATGGTTTCACTTTACCTTTTAGGAGATTCTAGTGTTGTAGTTTAGTACTTTGATTATGTGAGGGTCATGGGTGACCTTTATTTAGGAGTTGTTTTATCACAATGTTATGTTAATATTGTACCAATTTTAGTGGTATCTTTGACAATGATGTGGATATATCACTTTCTGATAGGTGATCTTTGATGGTCAAATTTGGTGTCATAAGGACCTCTTAGATTCAACCTTATGCAAGAAATGAGAGTTCTTTAAAATTTCTCAATTTTTCTAATAGAGGATGGTTATCTTCACATTATTTGAAGATCTAGATAACATGTTTCCATGAATGGCTCTTGGATTCTTTAATTGAGTTATCAGTTGTGATCTATTAATTTGGATAGATGATCCTTGGTATAGAGGATGGTATTATTGTGCCATTATGTACTCTTAATTACTAGTTAGATTTATGGCATGATATGGATGATTTTAATAATATTTATGAATTGGAGAAAAATGATCTTCTTCTAAGGAGATGTAAATTAGTATTTCAAGATAAGTTATTAGACTATATACTAATCATGAAATGGGAGATTTGGTAGTGATTTGAGGAAATTATACTTGATGAGAATTGTGATCATTTTTCCTTGTGAAATTCTTGTTACTATGGTCTTGTAGTTGGAGTTATGTTATCATGAGAAGATCATTTGTCTACTTATATTATATTTAGGTGAGGCTAGAGATAAATTGGACTCGAGGTTGAGTATTGGAACAAAGATTCACCTGATGAGGTTTCAATAGAAAGATTGGGCGTACTACACTTGGATCTATATGTGAAACCAATATGGACCTATTTGGGATATTTTTCTTCAAAGGATTATCATCCACATACCATTAAATTTTTTGGTCCACTTTACAGTGAATAGTCCAATAGGTATTAACACTTATTTTTTAGATTTATTCTATTTCATGTCTTATCTTCCCATGTGTTTGGGTCTTGAGACATGTCTATTGATTCTAATTATTGGTTTAATGGGTACATGAGATGTTTAGTGACCTTGGGAATATTATCTTGTGGATATGTTCATTTGAGCTTCCTTCAATTAAAGATATTTATGTCATTTTAGTTTCTTCTTATTTGTGCATTTGACCTTGGGATGTTGAGATGGTTTTTCATTGGATTTTTGGAGGTAGATATCTTACTTTTCATAAATATAGCATTGGTTGGCATCGAGCAAGAAATTGGTTTGGTTTACAATATATTTTAGTAGTTATATTTATAGTTTCATTAATTAGTGGGTGTCCTTTAATACTTGGTAGCATAGAGGATATAAGTTGCATCATTTATGTGAGTATTGTTGATCTATAATTTTAGATGCTTTGGTTAGTTTTAGGTTAGATATACCAAAATTGTGGGAGTATTAAGGAGGTATATGTCTACTTAAACTATGGTATAAAATTATTTAGGTGTTCATTATCAATGGAGATAGATAATGTGTATGAAAATGAATATAAAAGGAATTATGATTATAATGTGTATGTTTAAACTATTTTTGGGGTATGACTAGTTGGATGTTTTATAAACTATCTATGGTTTTGTTGTTATTTTATTTATTGAGTTGAGTATTTAGTATATTAGATACCCAATCTTATTCTATAGGAAATATACTTCAGTATATGTGTTCAGATTGATGCATGATATAGTGGTTTCATTGTGACATTCAAATTGTGTTATTATTTTGTATTTCTTATCTTTCATGCTTGGCTATGATGAAGAATGAGAGTATTACAATTCATATTGTCGTCACCTATATTATGTTGCAAGTTGTTTTGATGATCTTGTGAGAACATAGTACTTAATTGGTACAATATGCTTATACCCATGGTGGTTAGTTAATTTTTTCATCCCCTTATGTATTTTAAAACATGAATATCAAGTGGGAGAATGCCAATATTATGTGTTATATTCTCTAGTTTCTATATAATTTAATTATTCACTAGACAAATAAAATGTATGTGTCTCTGAAAGTCATGAAATGAGAAAATGGGATGCCCATGTGAGAGTGAGGATATATGTAATTATATTTTTCTATAAGGACCTAGAAATATTGTTTATAATGAATTAATGAATAGGAGGTTACATGGAAAACTTGAGAGAGAATATTATATTCTTAGTGGATATGGGATGTAATTCATGCTTCATGTGAGAGTACTTGGGAGTTACATACGCTAACTTGCATAATGGAAGTAAAATATTTTTGTGTAAGAGTTAATTTATATTTTAGGATGGATCCACATAGGTGATAGTCATGAGAATTATATTATGGAACTTTGGGACCTTGTTTGGGCCCATGGTATTGATTTTTGGTGATTTTATAGGCTTTCTTAAGTCTATATATTGGAGGCATGGCATAGATAATGTTTGGAAGGTATTTCACAAGGTTATGTAGCCAATTTTCCACCAAAGGACCAAGATTATTTATATGATTGAATCTCACATGAATATCTTATGAATGCACTATAATCATTGATGTTATTGATAAACACATTGGATATGTGTGCTTTGGAGGCAAGAGTTTTCCTAAAATGGTTTTCCCAAGGTATATATGTGTCACTTCTCTTCTTGTGGTTATTTATACTCATCTCTCTCTCTCTCTCTCTCTCATTCTTGTTCTTTTCTAAGTGTTATTTACATTCCATAACACTACTAATTTTTTTATAGATTTGATTGTAATATTGTCCTTGAAGGGTTAATGAGGCAAATACAAAATTCAGGTTTCTAATTTATGGGCACAATTTGTTTGGACTTGTATTAGGGTAATTTTTTTTAAAATATAATGATATTATAGGTTCATGCATAGGGATTTCTTAACAATAGGGACCTTAATCAAGATTTTCTTAAAAAAAATTGAAATTATAGTTCTAGCAAAAAAATTACAAAAGGTTTTTTCACATGAATAAATGGCTAAATCAATTTAAAATCATATTAACTTATTTGGGATAGTTAAATAAAAGTAAAAACCCTTGGGCCCTTATTAATGGGGTTGTGGAAGATTATTCCCTAAGAAAAAGAAGAGAATCTAAATGGAGGGATCCTATCCATGGTTGGAATAAACTAAATTTTGATGGTGCCTCTAAAGGAAACCCTTTGAATTTTGAGACACGGTGTACTATATGGATAAGGATGGTTATTTTATTTGTGTAAGTTCATGGAGAATCAAACCTATTATAATAATTAGATTGGAATGTAAGCTCTTATTCTTCGGCTACAACTATGCATTAATTATGGTGTTTCAAAATAGACATAGAAGGAAATTCAACTATCATTGTTAATGCAATTAGAATGAAATCTTCCAATTGATATAAGACTAAACAAATTATATTGATGACTCAAATAATAGACAATTAATCATGTGTATCACGAGATCAATGTGGATGTGGATTGGCATGCTAACCTATCTATTATTAGTGAGGATGCTATTATTGAAATGTTAGTAGCTACATGGCCTCCTTTCAAAATATTCTTGTCAAAGTAATTACAGGGAAAGGCAATCATTAATTTGAATTTTGAGTGCATTAATTTTAGGGTTGATGAAATTCAATCATCTCATTATAGTCTACCCATTAATTATTTCTTACCTCTCAATCATTCTAAACCAAGATCATGGGTTATAGTGAGCACTTATGGAGTTTGAGTAATGATGGCTCTAATGATCCAATTTTGATATATGGATTTATCTTTCTTTTTTGGTGGCCACTTGTATGTTCTTATGGACTCTCTTATTTGAATAGAGGGTGGTCTTAGAAAAATATCTTTTTTAGGTAGGGTTTCAAAGAAGTGGTTCAAGTGTTTTTTCAAAGCCTATAGTAGATTGTTACTTTTTAAAGTTCAATAGATTTTGGTTGATGAATTCTTGGTAGAAAATCATAGATATAGGGTCACCATGGATATTTTATCCACGTTCATGGCTATTTTGCTAGACCTTGGGAAGGAAAAATATTTGATAATTCTTAAGTTACCTGGAGGGATAGAGGAAATGATAATGGAAAATTATAGTATTGGGATACCATTTATTTAAAATATTAATAAAGTTCTAAATGGGTTCCAATGTGTAATGGTGCCCTTTCATTTGTATCAAGATGTTACAGTATGAAGGGCACCATTAGATAGGAAATATCACATCATGTTAATTCATAATGGAGTATTCAATATTAGAAAAAATAGATAACTATATAAATAGGTATGTGTGGTAGAGTAGTTATATTAATAATTTTTCTAAGATAATTGGGGTAAGATAATGATAAATATTGGGAGTTGGATTTAAAGGATAGGAGGTTGGGTATGTGTGTGTACATGTATATATTATATATTTATATAGTATATTAATATATCATATAAATATAAATACCACATATATAATATAGGTATTTAAATGGATATACATATATACATACATACATATATATGTACATACACATATATTTCACGAGGCCAAAAACCATTGGCTATATTATTTATATAGTGATTACATACATATTTGTGTTGTCCTAACTGAGTGATTTGACGAAAGAGTTTGTACACCATAGAGGAGATTTAGGTTTGATTCAAGCAATAGATTTGATTTATGTACACCTTATAGGACACTATATAAGGTAAATTGGAAATGCATCTTCTCGTGGACAATTGCTAATGTTGGAGTTGATAGTGAACCCCATAGCTCCTGGAAATCACCTACAACTAAAATTCCTATCACATATAAGAGATCAAAGCAACTGATTTTCCATAAAACCAAGAGAGAATTAATTGATCCATAAAAGCATCTGATATTCCTTTTTATTGGATAATGAATGCCTAGATATTATAAAGTACAATAATGAATGCTTATACAAGTAAAAAGTAAACCCTAGATGATGATTTGATTAGATTGAGACAAGTGTCATCATCTCATGCAATGTGACAACTTGACCAATAAATAGCCCAATCTAATAATAAAAAATCACTCCTAAGTTTATCGTAGGTAATTAAAGTGATAAGGGACCTAATAATTAATTGATGGTTAATCAATTATCAACCGATGTTCCTAATTACCCCAACACCCCCCTTAAGATCAACTTAGAGAGAAGCTAAAAACATCGATGAAGAATCCAATGATGGATGCATGGATGGGTCTCGGCTACAAGTCTTGATGAGGTACCCATGTACAAAAAAATGAATCTCATAATTAGAGAAAAGGAGAAAACCACATGGAAAAATCCTCTCCCAAAGAGAGAAAATGAAATTACTACACTAGTGAAATAAGGATAGAAGGAGGAATCAATGTGACCCCCTTAGGACTGCTTCTGTCACACAAGTAAAATAGATGTCCCCCTAATAGGAGGGAGAAAATGAGGATATGAATTCCCCCATAAAGAAAGAGATATGTCAATAATGAATGCTTGAAGACAAAAAACAAACCACTTCCTACAAACTATATTTCTCCCTTAGGAAGAAATAAATCCACTGGTGATTGGAGAAGCCATTCCCAAAAAATAGAAGAATTGAGAATACAAATCCAATTATGTGTGCCTTTCAAAACTGCTCAAGTGTCCACATGTTGGAAAGAGATTATGTCAATCCATGACCTTGTGAAGACTAATGTAGAACAAGTTGCAAAGGCGATGAAGATGATGGTGGGATAACAATGATGATGTGGTTGTAAACAAAGAGGAGATTAATTTCCTCCAAGCAATCCTCCAAATCTTCAATCTAAGACTCTATAAACAAACATGATATGTCGACAAGATATGAATCCCAAGTAGTTGTGTCTAGAAGAAGATGAATGTCTTGCTCCATTAAACCAATAGGGGCTAAGGATGGGATGATGCCAAGTTGATCAAGAACAATAGAAGATGGTGATTAGTCTTGATTTAAAGAGTGGGAACACTAAGACAAGTCTTTGAACCATAATAACATTCAAGACCTATGATATACTCAAGCTCCTCTAAAGTATCATCATCAAAGGGTGTGAAATCTGCATTTGCAATAGGAATGAGACACTGTACAACAAAATCCTCTAGTTATAGAGAGAAATTAGGGTCTCCATGGAACTCCCAAAGTCAAGTCTAAAGTGTGTGGGGACAAGCAATATTTGATACAACACACATAGTCTCAAGATCGACATTAGAAAAAATCACTTCTACAACATTATATGTTGGGAAAATGTGTCTCAACCTTGCAATTACATAAGTTACTATTGATACATAAGGTATTGTTCATACGATGACGACGAGGGGACACAGGGGGGGTCCCTCCCCCCGCGAGGGGTCCAAGGGGATCATCCACTCAATTGGGGGTCTAGGGGGTAGTGCGCCTCAATAGGGGCTTGAGGGAAACGCCCCCAGAAGCCAAATTTTATGTACACTTTATTATTATAAATCTGGACCATTCATCATTATGTCTCATATCTGATAGCCGATATTTTTGTTAGCTTTACTTGCCCTAGAAGGAAACCCTATTTTATGAGGGAATTCTATTATGGCTATGTGTTGTGATGTATTCTGAGAGTTTGATAGCCACTATGCTACCTTTGGATCTCTGGTTGGTGATACTCCTGTGAGAAGCTTGCTTTGCAAGTATATTGTAATCTTTGTGATTTCTAAATAATATATTGGGTGGCTTTTGGAGTGTGGGTTTTCTCTCCCGAAATGGTTTTTCCCATGTAAATCACTATGTTGTGGTATGCATGATATTTGTATTTAAGTTTTTGTAACTGTTAAAGATCTGTAAATTTTTTGAATTATTCTCCACTAAAGGTTAGTGTAGGAAGTTGTTTTGCTCCCTTAGCTTCCTTACAAGTGGTATCAGAGCTTGATCACCTTTGGTTTTAGTTGTGGGTTGTTGGTTTTTTTGAACTAGTCCAAATTTGAGTGGGAGCTTGTGCAGAAGATACTTTGTGATCTTGTTGCAAGAATTTTCAGATGGCAAGTTCATTAGGGAGAATAAAGGTGGATAAATTTTTTGGACATAATTTTGAGATGTGGAAGCTAAAGATGGAGGATCTGTTGATAAATTGAGATATGTGGGATGTTGTTGATGAGAATGTTTCAAGGCCTACAAATGCTACTCAGACAGCTCAATATGATGTTATGGATCGTAAATCCAAGGGTCTAATAAGATTGTGCTTGGTAGACTCTATTTTAATTAATGTACATGAAGGGACCTTTGCACATAAACTATGGAAGAAACTTGGTGAGATGTATCATGCCAAATCTTTAGTGAATGAGATTTTCTTGAGGAAGAAATTGTATTCCTTTAGAATGGAAGAGATCAGATGAATCAAAAATCACCTAGAAGCATTCAATATGTTGGTGGCTCAATTAACATCAGTTGGTGTCAAAATGGATGTGGAGGAGAAATGTTAGATATTGCTTTATTCTTTTCCTGATTCATGGGATTATCTTGTTATGGCTATTGGGAGTACTTCTGTTATTTTGAAGACTGAAGATGTGGTGGGTTATTTTCTTTTTGAAGAGATGAGGAGGAAGGTATCCATCACTACCAAGGAGGCCCTAAATGTTCGTGGAAGACTTGAGGAAAAAGGAAAGAAGAATGAGAAGCATGACAAATCCAAGTCCAAGGGGAGACCTAAATCTCTTGAAAATCCCAAAGTTATTTGTTGGAACTACGGTAGGCCTAGACATGTTCATAAGGAATGCAAAGAAGAAAAGAAGAAGAAAAAGAAGAGATTTGATTTTGACTCTGAGTCCAAGAAGGAAGATGGCAACACATTTATTGCAGATTTGACAACTTGTTCAGGTAATGATGCATGGTTAATTGAATTAGGTGCATCTTTTTATATAACCTTTAATAAAGATTTTTTTTTTGAATATAAAGAATGATGGAGGTAAGGTGTACTTGGGTGACAATTCTTATTTAAATATTTTTTCCCATGGTAAAGTTAAAATCAATTTTCTTGATGGTAGAATAAAAAGGATTAATGGTGTGTTGCATATCCTTGGATTAGCATGAAATCTATTATTTGTGAGCAAACTAATAGATGTGGGTGTGCACATAGTATTTTCTGATGCAAGATGTAAGATGGTTAGAGGTGCTATGGTGATTGCTAGAGGTTTCATATATGACACATTGTATAAGCTTGATACATGCACTGTTGAGTGCAATAGTACTTTTGTGAAAAGCAAGTCTGTGGAAGAGGTGAGGGTTTCACCTTCAATAGATGGTCAAAGTTTCTGGGTACCGAAAGGTGCTTTTTCTTCTTAATCAAAGTTACCTATTGAAAAAACTATGTTATGGCACCATAGACTTGGCCACATTGGAGAAAAGGGTTTAAGGACCTTAAAAAATAAAAACCTTGTTGAAATTTTTTCTTATTGTAATTTTGAATTTGATTTCTATGAGCATTGCATTTATGGAAAACAAAACTACATTATGTTTTACTCAATTTCTCATAAATCTTGTGGTGTATTGGATCTTATTCATTCTAATGTGTTTGGTCTTGTAGATGTTCCTTTGATTGGTGAATCCACATATTATGTTTCATTTATTGATGATTATTGTAGAAGAATATGGCTATACTTTCTAAAGAGTAAATTTGAAGTTTTCAGTTGATTTAAAGAATTTAAAGCAATAGTTGAGTTGCAAACTGGAAAGAAAATAACATGTTTGAGAATTGATAATGGCAGTGAATTTTCCTCTAACAATTTTTATAGATTTTGTAAAGATTGTGGTATTCATAGACAAAAGATAACTCTATATTATCCACAATAGAATAGAGTTGCAAAAAGAATGAATAGGACACTAATGGAGAAGGCTAGGAGTATGTTGAGTGGTGTTGGCCTAGAACAAAGGTTTTGGGTTGAAGTTGTTACCACAGCTTGTTACCTAATTAACAGGTCTCCTACATTAGCTCTTGTTGATAAGATGCCTTTAGAGGCACGGTCTTGTCACAAGCCTTCATTAAGACATCTTAGAGTTTTTGGTTGCGAGGCATATGCACATGTTCCAAAGGAGAAGCAAACAAAGTTGGAGAACAAGGCTGCGAAATGTATTTTCATCGGATACAGTTATAGTGTGAAAGGATACAAGCTTTGGGATCTTGTTGGATAGAAGGTAATATATAGTAGAAGTGTTATTTTTAGATAAAGTAATCCTTCTTTTGTTACATTGCAGCCAAAATAAAGTAAGTAGGAAGATGTGATTCAATTTCCTTCTACACTTGAGAAAATTTGAATTGAGGCCCATGGATAGACAAGAAGTTGAGGAGATCTCATCTAGCTCTGAATCTTCAGAAGAGGAGGAAGAACCTCCAAATCAGCTTGTTCGTAGGTCTACAAGGCATAGACAACCAACTGAAAGGTATTCACCTAATAATTGGAGATGCATTTTTGTTTTGAATACTAACATGGATGAACCTAGATTTGTAGAAGAGGCATTAGGTATGAATGATGCAAAATCCTAGAAGATTGCTATGGATGAAGAAATGACATCTTTGGAAAAGAATGATACATGGGATCTTGTACCATTTCCTAAAGGACATAAACCTATTGGTTGTAATTGGGTGTTCAAGAAAAATATTGGTTCAAATGGAGGTATTGAGAAGTACAAAGCAAGGTTGGTTGCAAAAGGTTATTCTCAAAATGAGGGTGTTGATTATGGTGAGATATTTTCTCCTATTGCAAAAATGGCATTTATTAGATTTTTTCTTTCTATTGCTACTGCTTATGATTTAGAGGTTGAGAAAATGGATGTGAAAGTTGTTTTCCTTCATGGTGACTTGGAGGAGGATATTTATATGGCACAACCAAAGCACTATGTGGTGAAAGGAAAAAGTAAGTTGGTTTGTAAATTGAATAAATCTTTGTATGGCTTAAAATAGATTCCTAGGATGTGGTACCAAAAATTTGATACATATGTGTTGAGTTTGGGATTTGAGCATTCTAAATCAAATCATTATGTTTATTATAAAACTGATGGTGATAATTTCTTGTTTATTGCATTATATGATGATATGTTATTTATTGGCAAAGGGAAAGGTATGATTTCATAATTGAAATTTCAACTTACTACTAAATTTGAAATGAAAGGCCTTGGTGTAGCTAGACACATTCTTGGGATGGAAATTAAAAGAGATAGAGTGAATAGAAAGCTATGGCTTGTCTAAAGTAAGCATGTCAATTCAATTTTACAGAGATTTAACATGCAAGATTGTAGACCATTGTGTGTCCCTTTTTCTATTAGAACAAAGTTATTTATTTCAGATTATCCAACATCTCCATCAGAGATGGACGATATGAGCGGAGTGCCTTACCAAAGTGTAATTGGAATTTTGATGTATGTTATGGTTTTTACTCGACCAGACATTTCCCAAGTAATGGGAGTTCTTTCCAGATATATGTCAAATTCTAGTAGAGTTCATTGAGATGTAGTTAAAAGAGTCTTCAAATATGTGCATGGTACCTCATAGTATTCCTTGTGTTATCATAGTAATATGACTGAAGACGAGATTTCCCTTGATATTCATGGTTATGTGGATTTAGACTAGGTAGGTGATATTGATTGTAGATGATCCACCGGTGCTTATTTGTTTACTTTATTTGGTGGTGCAATTAGTTGGGTGAGTAATTGATAGGCTATGGTTGCTTTGTCCACTATTGAAGTAGAGTATATGGTAGCTACTCATGCTTGTAAAGAAGCCATTTGGCTTAAGAGACTGTGTTCAGATATTGGAATAAAACAAGATGTAGTGACAATTTATTGCAACAATAAGAGTGTGATATTTCAAGCCAAGAACCCAAAATTTCATGCCAAGAACAAGCACATTGATGTACAATATCATTGTGTTTGAGATATGGTCAAAGATGACAGGGTGAAACTAGTTAAGGTAGAGACTTTGATGAATGTTATTGATTATTTAACTAAGATTGTGAGCACAAAGAAGTTCAAATGGTGCTTAGAGACTATGGGCCTTTCATCCCCTAGTAATTAAGAGATGTTGTTTATACACCCTCCCATTGCTTTTGCAAGGTGTTTGACAAGTGGGAGATTTGTTCGGAAAATGTGTCTCAACCTTGCAATTACATAAGTTATTGTTGATACATAAGGTACTATTCATACGATGATGATGGGGGGGTGTGGGGGGTCCCCCCTGTGAGGGGTTTGGGGGGATCATCCCCCTAGCTGGGGGTTTGAGGGGCAATGCGCTCCGACGGGAGCTTTGGGGAAACGCCCCTGAAAAACAAATTTTATGTACACTTTATTATTGTAAATCTGGACCATTCATCATTATGTCTCATATCTTACGGTCGATATTTTTGTTGGCTTGACTTACCTTAGAAGGAAACTCTATTTTATGAGGGAATTGCATTATGATTGTGTGTTGTGATGTATTTTGAGAGTTTGATAGTGGTTGTGTTACCTCTGGATCTTTGGTTGGTGATACTCCTATGAGAAGCTTGCTCTGCAATTATATTGTAATCTTTGTGATTTCTGAATAATATATTGGGTGGCTTTTGGAGTGTGGGTTTTTTCTCTTGAAAGGGTTTTCCCCACTTAAATCACTGTGTTGTGGTATGCATGATATTTGTGTTTATTTTTGTTTAATTTTATATAACTGTTAAAGATTTGTAAATTTTTTGCATTATTCTCCTCTCAATATTAGTGTAGGAAGTTGTTCCACTACCTTAGCTTCCTTAAATTATCATCGATAATACCCCATGTTGAATAACTCCTTGGTGTGTTTAGTGTAGGTATGAATCTATATATATATAAGGAAAAATATCAAGATACCTAAGATGTGTCAGGATGTCATTTCACCAAGACTCACAGTCATCCTTTTCTAATATGACCACAAAAGGATGAACAAAAAACCCATGATACTTCCTCAAATGAAAAAATCAGAAACTGAAAACCTTAGTGCATGTAAAGTGGATCAAATGAATTCATCTCACAAAAAAATACTTTCCAAGTGCTAAGACATCCACAAAATTGGCATAAATGTGAAATCACAAAAAACTAAATAAAATGTACCTAGGGTAGATTCTTGGAAAAAGTACATGTATGGATCCGAAGAGCTCTGAAATACCTTTCCAACACACTGGAATTGCAAAAATTAGAGAAAATGGAAAAATGTTGAGTTCAAAAGCATAAACTAATGATTTGACTTGGACTAAGAATAAATGAAACAGTAGCAAAATCTAATGATGAGACATGTACCACTAGAAAGTGCTCAAAACTAGCTTTTTAACAATATCTCATTTGCTCGATTTCGACACTGTATGCCCATATTATGCCAAAAAGTAAAAATAACTCCTTAGGGAAAAATAGGGCTTAGAGGGGGACTTGGAGTGGTTTTCATACGGTTGACGTCACACTAATGTTAGCAAACATTTTCTAGTATATTCCTTTCTAAAAAAAATTGTTTGTCGAGAAAATAGATTCATCAAAATATTCTTGTTGGTTTCTATAGTTGTTGGAATATGTGATGAATATTCCTCAAGATTCTGGTTCACCATTGGGGATACTGGAATTTGATAGAATCAGGATGTTGATCATCGTATTTGTTCTGCTTAGCCAGAATAATTTTTTCAGCCCTAAAAAAGTCTCGTTGCTTTGTTGAAGGCCTCACCAATGATTTTTGTAGTGGTTGAGGATAACCATCGATGAACAAATATCTTGTTGTTGAGCCGTGAGTTTGTTCCCACCACCACTAGAGGGTGGTCCTCATAGGGACTGATGTGACCCCTAACAGTTATGACGCACAAACCACCAACCTAATTTTTTTCCTTTCTGATTTTTTAAAAACTTTTTTGATTTTTAAAAGTTGTGATTTTTTATTAAAAATAAAAAAAGAAAAACTAGAGAATATGTTTTGAAAACCTATTTTGTACCAACCTGGTAGTACGCTTAGAGAAGATATTATAGTAGGGTCATACGAAACCCATATGATTGTACATATTTCCATACAAATGGCCTTGTTGCTAGATTTTTTTAAAAACTTTCTCAAATTTGACAAAATGATAGGTGATCCTTAGGTTTTTAGCCATTTTGGGCTCAATGTGATGCTTGTTTCACCCTAGGATGAGACAATTTTTCTCTCAAGGTTGGATCTCTCAAAGTTCGGACAAGAAGTCATAGATTTGGTGTTGCATGATACCATGTTGGAGTTGATTGAACCCCACAACTCCTTAAAATCACTCGCAACTAAAACACCTATCACATACAAGAGATAAAAGAAACCGATTTCCTATGCAACAAAGAGAGAATTAAGTGATCCATAAAAACTTTTGATATGCCTTCTCTATTGAATAATGAATATCCAAAAAATTAAAAAATACAATAATGAATGCTTATAAAAGAAAAAAGAAAACCCTAGATGAGGATTTGATTAGATTGAGACAAGTGTCATCATCTCATGCAATGAGACAACTTGACCTATAAATAGCCCAATCCAATAATAAAAAAGCACTCCTAAGTTTAGCTTAAGTAATTAAAGTAAATAAGATATACCTAATATGATTAATTAATTATCAAGTGATGTTCCTAATTACTCTAATAGCTAAGAAGATCTCATACATAAAATTAGTCTCACTTTGTAATGATAAGAAACATATTTATCTCTTTTACCATTTTTAATTTTTTTTTATAAAGGTTAGTGGATGCCTTATTTAAAGAATTGCAAAATGATAACACTAAAGGTGATTTTTTATTTTGATGGATAGATATGAAATGATTGAACGATTATATTTCTAGTTTCTTACAATTTACCCTATGTACACGTATTAATTTATTTTCTTGATCTAGGTAGATAAAGGGAGTCAAGAATGACCATGTATTCACCTCAATAGTCACTATTTTTCTATAATAATATATTTCATTAGGGATTACTATAATTCCTTCTTTAGCCTCCCAACTCACTTTACTATCTACTGAGCACTAAGTGGCAATTAAATTAAATTACCCTACACTTTTACACCCCTTAACAAGATATAGAGGAGTTGGGTGTTGACATATTTAGTATTAAACATATAATTGTTACTAGGCTACTAGGTGCAAATATTTTTTAAACCCAAGCATTAAACCACTTCTCATTTAGTGTATGTTATTTTCATAATATCCTATCAAAATTCATTCATGACTTTTCATTTGGATTTGGTTGCAATAGTGGTGAAATTTTTTTTTTTCTTTAAACATGTGAAGGGTATAAATAAAGCCATTAAAAATTATTTACCCAATATATTGCAAAATAAGAGTGTAAAATATGATATGCTCAACCCTTAAGAATAACCCTCTACATATGTCCTCATGGTATCCCAGAAGTGATGTCAATCAGTCCCTTACCAGAAGCTGATAAGGAAGATGACAACAATGTCGTCCTTGGAATTATTCATCTTGAGAATACCTTCCCAATCATAGGCTAATAATCCCTCACCAACACTTAATCTCCAAGTGTCAAACAACCAACTTCAAGCACACCAACTCAACCAACCTACTACAACAATCACAATAATATCTATAGATATGTATACCACCATCTTGGAATGATTACAGTAACCATCACTTGCTCTAGTGGAAGCTATAAATAACTGCACTAACTTTGTAAATCCCCTCACAACTTGTTGCCAATAAGCCTATAAGTACTTAAAGTCAACCTGCCCATAAACTGATATTGCCATAATCAGTGTGGGAATGCAAGGTAATCAATTGTCATAAGAAAATACCCCTAAAAACATAGGAGGTGTGAGTGTGGAAATGACCATAAAGACTCCTCCAATAACCAAATTACCACTACCAATCAACATTGATTGATAATTACTCCATTGTTGGTTGGGTAGGAGGCATTGGCTAATCCATTTGTAAAAAAAATTCAAGGTTAGGTATGCAAGCTGATTGGAAAGTGGATAACGGTACCAACACTAAAGTTTTATCTACCACTCAAATTCTGAGTCAACATCTCACCTTGAAGACTGTACTTGGATCCCAAATCCTATGAATAGTCCTAATCATACTCACACATACATCCTCATAGCCGCTGAAATAAAAGATGACAACAAAGTTAAGTCTAAAAAAATGTTTTATAATATCCTTAGGAATGCTTCCATTGTCATAGACTGGTGATCCCTCGTCAATGCTCAACCTCCAAGTATTAGAGTGACAATCCAATGCACACAAACCCATACAATTAGCTATAGTCTTCAATGTAAGGTTTGATAAATTTGTGTTCAATGTCATAGAACAACCACTATTCATCAAGGAGTAAGACAAAAATCTTTGCACCAAATCTAAAAATTCTCCCATTTGCTGCAAATTGATAAAATTATGCCAACTCAACAAACTAGGGATATGGTATACTTGATCATTAACTACTAATGAATGATGAGCAACATTTTCAAAGTTGGGAACCCTCAACATTTCATTTGATAACCCTCTCAAATAAGTGCCTTCCAAAGTGATGACAAATAGTGATGTATTCATAAAGCAAGAATTAGGAAATCCATTATGGAATGTCAAACCCTTTGTGTACCTTGGATCCATCAATACTATCTCATGCTTCTCTATGAAATCTTGAGTGTCAACATAATAAAGCTCCTTAACAAAGTCACCTACATGGAACTTATCTATCACCTCATGATTATTAAGATCATGCAAAAAAAGTAGACTATTGTTAACACCCATAGAATCCACATTTTCTTCATCCCTTTCAATGATGTCTTCATAGGTCTCATGCATACTTTCCTCCAATTTTGGATGCTCGTCATTAGTTGCTAGTCCATGAAGTGTATCACATTGAAAAATTCCTTTATTTCCTACTATAACATCACCCTCATGGTTGCAAACATCTTCAAGTAAAAATTGATCTTCAAAATTCAAGAGTTCATAATCTTGATGTACATATTGAATCTCCTTGGTAGGACGAATATTGGAATCATGTTGCAATAGTTCATCAATCCCTTTAACTATTTGTTTGATCTCCATAGTCCTTGCATTAGTTTCTTATTCCTTGGGTGTGGCTATGATAGAAATAGGATTTTTTGTTGTGTACATTGAAAAGTGAGCCATACTTAACTGGAAGTAAAGCTCATCAACTTCTTTTTCCTTTCCTTCAATGAACTTAATAGCAAGATCACTGTCCATGAGAAATTGTAAGTAATCAAATTTTATCATTTCTCATGCTTCTTCGATCATGTGCAATTGTGTAAGAGTGACTCCACTTGCAACTCCTTTTTTCCTCTCCTCAATTTGGGCTTTCCAAATGAGATCTTCAACATATTTATGAGTCTTATCTACCCTTGTTAACACTTGCACAAACTTCTTTTCTATAACCAAAAATTGGTCCTTCAAATCTTGCAACGCTAAAGGTCTATGATTAAGTTAATCCAAGTGACTTGGAATGCCATTCAATAATTTTTTTGATCTTCTTTCATTTGTTGGAACAATACCATCATCAAAATCAATTGTCTTACTAGTCGATGCTTTGCAATTCCCAGGTAAGAATGGTAGGACATCTTTATGATCAAACACAGTACCATCCAATGAATCCATCTCTTCACAAGGCCCATCAAAAACAATCTCTAAATCACCAACATAGAGACTCGTGTACACCTCACTTGTAGAAGCAACAAGTGATTCTTTTTCCTTAAAGCCCATTGCATTACTTTGTTGGATGAAAACAATTTGGAATCCATTTTTTTATTGTTTGTCCAAACTTCCTTAGTTTCTAATTTAGTGAACTCTAAATTAGTAGATTTCTCGATTTCAACACTATCATGAAGATCAATGTACTCCACTTCATTAATAGAAGCACATGAAGAATTAGATTCATCCTCATTTTTAGAATCATCATGACCATCAAGAACAATTTCAACCTCCTGTATCTCCTCAAAAAAATCTTGATGAGATTGTATGAGGACACTGGAATTTTTAGCAGGCTTAATATTAACATGTTCCTCCTCTAGCTTCTTCATCTTTTTACCTATGCATTGGTGATTAGGCTCTCATGTTCCTTTGCATGAGAAGAAAATATTTTTTCTTCTAAGTTCATTCCTGTTGCTTTCTCTTTTCCCTATACTGAAATATTTCTTTTCATTTGTATCTACTTCCCTTTTAACTGATAAGTGAGGTTCCAACAACTCAAGACACTCTAGCAATTTTGTTAAATTCTTATCATAATTTTTTTTTTTTTTCCATCAATTCTATGAGGAGCTCCTGCATGGAATTCATCTTTCTTATTAAGCTAATCAACACACTGCTACAATTGATATGGATAAGTGTCAATTGGTCACTTACCGAAGGCAACTAAGAATGCTCTTTCCCTATCTTCCAAATTCATTAATACACTCTTCAACTAGAAACCCCAAAACTGATCATAAATTTATGCTATTAAAATTTGATATTAAAACCCACCAACTGGCAAGTTCGTCAATTTTGATACCACTAAAATATCTCGGACTAATTTTGTATCCAAATATTTTTTGATTTCACCAATTTATGTGAATAGGCATTTTATCACACTTATCTTGCTACCGTTCTGAATGTGCATACAGATTGTTTCCACCGGAAGGATAAATGTGTTGTGTATAATTTACATAATATTTAATTTTTTACACAAAAAATTATCATCAAAAGATATTTATCAACAAAGAATATAACTAAAAAAATAATGGTGCTGACTTGAAATTTGTAGAAACTATTCCCAATACCCTCCAAATACTTCACTCGGCGACTTGTTCCATAACAAATATATTATTGGCGCCACATATAAGAGAATGACATCCTTGTGAGAAGTACAATAGACCACTTAATAAACTGCAGGTTATAACTATCAATATGTACAAAGATATTAGGCGTAGTTATTTTATGACCGATTGACCATCAATAGAAACTTCCAAACTAGATGACTTGTGTCAAGAGCTGCTAGTTTATTTTTTCTTAAATGCCACGAACCTCTTAGACTTGCACAAAAACTTATTTTAATGTTAGGTGCATGGAAGCTATTTTAAAAAGTTACGGCTTAACAACCATAATAAATATCAATTTAATTCTTATTTACAATGGTTAATAGTGGAATCATTGCATATCCTCATTTAATCACTAGGAAGAGTATGGTTGAAGTAGTAGCATTAATAAAAGTATTTTATTAATTTCGATAGACATATTTCAAATCTTCTAAAATTTTGAAAATATTGAAATTTGTCTTAGCATAAGACATCACAAATTTCATAAACTGTAAACAATATAATCACGCGTGAAATCTAAATGGCTCCACCTGCTTAGGATAGGTCTCTCACTACTGAAACTTGTCTACCCTTATGGTTTTCATCCTAGATTTTAGCTCCTCAAGAAGCTCTCCAAAATCTAATTAGATAAAATTAAATTCCACTTTATACTTTTCGTTGTCCTAAAAGTGACTTTATTTAAATATTTTACTTTTTCAACACATTAGTCACTTTACTTAATAAATAATTAATTTAAGTCATCATTTGACTATATTTTATTTGATAACTTAATTAATTATTTTATTATTTAATTATTTTTTGCACCACCAACTTAAATTGTAGAAAATACAAAACCCAATCAGAAGCAACAAAGCAACAGTTGAAGGTGCCAAAATACTTTGAAGCTCCTCGAAACATCAAATAACCCCTCTAACATGACTATCTACCACCGAGAAAGCCACAACTACATTCAACGTTGACATGATCGAAAACAGGGGCATTACACTAAAGTGAGGGCAATTGTAAGGGATAAAAGTGCATACCTTGCACCTTTACCCCTTTTTTTTATACCATTTTACTTCAATTCCATAATGCATGGTCATAACATTTAATTTTTCTTATTTAATTCCATACATACCCTAGATTTGAACCCATCAACTTACTGCCACTCTAACTCCCATTGGTCTAGGCTAGTCACTCCTTACAACACCCCTCAATCTAAGACTATTCTATGGGTGTATCTGTGTCCCTTAGAATGGACCATGCCATAGCTTAGTCCTCACTTTTTAAAATTCAAAATTCCTATTGTCGAGGTTGACTTTCTTCGAATGCAACCATTATCTCATTGGTCTACACACTAAAAGTCCTGAGTTATGTGTTTAATATTCATTTTTAAGGGAAACATCCTAGGTCATTTATGATCATCACATGATTATATAATCACACACTCACATTTAGAGCATTAACTCATAGTTGCATCAACATTTACACCATTATTATGCGAGTCTTTTCTCTTTATACATTAGTAAAGGGGCTTTATTATTGTCAAGGAAGTTGATGATCTCTCTTTTCTTATAACACACACCACTTGAAATATTCCCCTTAATTTTTTTTCCAAAATTTAACACACAAATCAGCAACCAATCACTGAACCAACTTGATTAGCGTTAGCTCCAAATAGAAAACCAAACTTGAAAAGAACTCACACCAAGAATGCACACTCAATCCCAATGAGGAATAGGTGTTGTCATATGGTGGAGGAGCTAAATGAAAAATACTTGAAAGAAACTACTCAAAGTCAAGAATGTGCACTCAAGATCCCACTGAGGGCGAGGTGCTAACATATGACAGAGTGTTGAATTGAAACTAGAAATGAATAGGCGGATAACCAGCCATGAAGAGCATTTCCACACTACCACCAAACAGTGGGGGGAAAAGATTACAATTAAAACAATTCGTCCGCTGCGGCGGGCATCCACAGAGTTGTGGGGATTCACCACTTGAGAGTGGGTACAAGAGTAATACAAATCCAATTATCCACACTGGCGGTAAACCATCCAGGGGTACTAATGTGAAATTAAAGAAAGAATTGCAGCAATAAAGGACTGGAACAGTACTACTGTTTACAGTCTTACAATATGGAAAAAGAGCTGCAAATTACATGAAAATTACAATAGATTTAATGTACCATGATACTGGATGATTCCATGTTAGACATCAACAATAAATGATGAAGAAAGGACTGAAGATTCAAACTTAAACAAGTCTGATGTAAAATAACAATTCTGGAAATTCTGATCAGCAACTGTGAAATTCAAAGAAATATTCACAACTCACTCAAAATACCTCCGTTTTGTGTGAAACGAAAACCAATGAGCTGCTGGAAGATAGGCGCCCAACATTAGATGAATAAACAGCAACAAAAACTCGTAATTTAATTCTTACACGAATCCCAATGCAGCAAGAATGGTACGGCCTTCATGAGGGGCGATTTTGACAAGTAAAAATCAACAACTCAAAATTAAAATCTGAAACTCTCCAAAGATGGTCGCCTTGGGTGTAGGAATGGATTGGAAAAGTACCCACAAGCAAATTAAATTCACACAAAAAGCTGTATGCAAAAACCACTTTCAGCTGTGACTGCATCAGCAACTTCAAAACTGGAAATATCATTAAAAACTTCAACTGTTGAGCTCAATCTGCTAGTCTGGATGAGAAGCAGCAATGAAAACCAACTAGGTGTTGTATTTCAAACACGAAATTGGATTGAAACTAGGAGGTAAGCATCCCTCGAAGTAAAAACCAAGTTGTCATTTCGACAGCATAACATTAGCATAAATTCATGGATAATCAGCTCTTCAAACAGCAGCAATATATAAGCTTTTGTTGGCAAATGAAGCAACAAGAACTCTTCAAATTCCAAGAAGTTGAATCACTTCAACTTCAAAAGGACGCACCTTTTTGCCTTTTACTTTTGAAATAATAAAATATCATTCAACTTCCCCTTTAGGCATCCATTTCATATTGCAACAATAAAGCATTTATTAAATAATTAAATGCTCACTTGACCCCTTTATGTCCCCTTCTTTAAAACAACTTGAAGTCATCAAGCCTAAGCATGGGGTACAACTTCAAGACATGAAAATTGACTAAGTCTGAAACTCAGTCCAAGGAGAAAACCAAACCCAAAGCCAAACTGAGACTGATGGATAACAAGATGATTTGAGTTGAACTGCTGATGATGCCACTGCCAAAATTAGACTTACTAAAAATAGCCACTACCAAAAATAGTAAGTTTACCTCAAAACCAACAAAGCATAACTGAGCTGGAAGCAAGACTTAATGAAAGCTGATAACTAACCACTCCAAAATTAGTATTTACTAAAAATAGTAAATACCTAGAAATGCCACAAACCTCCAAGCAAGGAAACCCTAATTTCACTTTTGATCAACCTACGGATTTCCGGAAATAGGCTATCAGTCAAAGAAGAGCGTATGGCCAAAATGGGGACATTACACCACTATGTTTTTCAACACACCATATTACTCAATGTATATGTACAAAAAGGTTGAGTATGTTTTAGGAAGTTATAACAACCCTAGAGAAGGTCATACTAATTAAGCTAGGCTACATGGGTAGCCTAGTTACAATACTAGGTTGCAGTTACAATTAAATGTTTTATTCAACATACATTTGATAATATCTTATCATAATTTCCTAATCTCTCTTTGGTGTCTAGATCTCATTTTTTATTTTCTTATCGCACTACATTACTTGATCAACAAGGTTAAATTGACATCACAACAAAAACTTAGAGATACATTTCTTGTTCCTTTTCAATTATTTCATTTTCTCATTTTCAGTTACACAAATATCAATCTATTATTCTACTCTCCACTCTATTAAATCTTGTTTAATTTAATTAGCATCTTACCATAATTTAGGATAAACATTTTATTTCTTTTGATAACTTGGAGATATTTTTTGTAGTGTGTCAAATTATGATATTTATATTAGGGTTTCAATTGCATAGTTTTTGAATCAAACTCTTTGAACCATATTTCATGAGTAATGACTCAAATTAACCCATATCTCATGAGAATGAATGGTCCACCTAATACTCATTGCATCTAGGTGATTATCATAGGGGCGAAGTATCAAGACTTCTTAGGAGATCATCCATCCTAGTATTACTTTGATTCAAGAGTGCTTAACCATGAAATTTCCTCCAAGATTAGACATCAATACTTCTTAGGAAACTCCATGGTTAAACATGCTTGAATTGAAGTGGTATTTTCAAGAAGTCTTGATGCTTCACCCTTGTGAGCATCACCTCAATGCAATGAGTGCTAAGTTGACCATTCATTCTCATGAGAAATGAGTTCATTTGAATAACTATTCATGAAACATTGATCAATGAGTTTGACTCAAAAACTATATTATTGAATCTTGATATAAATATCATAATTTTATTTCCTTTCACCTCTAAGGACGAGCTTGGCAAATAAATCCTTGAAGAGATTTTCTAATACTAACCATCAAGCCATCTTTTGTTTAAACAAATAAGCATAATTTTAATGTTAGAACAATCAAGTGGCCTAAAGACATTACATCACTTCTATCTTATCATTTTTATATGAATTATTATTTCTTATTAATTCTATAAAATAATTGTGTGTAAGATAATACCTTTGAATGCCACTTTTTAAGATAAGCATTGATAGCATTCTAGTTAAAAAATATAAATATATTTTTTTATGTTAACATTACCTTTGATATCATTATAGTTGAAAAATATCAATATCCTTCTTTTGATGTCAACATTACTTTAATTATTTATGTGTTTTGTCAAAGGAATTGAGTTTGATTGTTGAAAGTGTTGGGGTTTTATGATGGAGATTCAAGTTGTAGTCTAATGTTAATTTCTAAGTGAGTTTTTGAGTAGTAACCTTCGTGTGCTTTGTCAAAGGGATTGAGTTTTTATGGTGGAGACTCAAGTTCTAATCTAATGTTAATTTCTAAGTGACTCTTTCTCTAATATGATCACCACCTCTAAATATATAAGTCCGATAAACCTAATTTTTTTGATTTATTTATTAAAAAATATTATACACTTGATTTTAATAACTATTACAATTATATTAAATAAAATGTTAATTTTTTATTATTAAAAATATTTTATTAAATTATTAAATATTTATTTTATATAATTAAAATTATTATTATTTTTAAAATAAAATAAAATAGCTTCAATAAATAAACTAATATCTTCATAATAAATAAAAGAATTCTTAAATAAATACAATGTAAATAAAATAAAATAATTTTTTAATAAATCAAATAACTCTAAGATTATATTTCTTCACATTAAATATATTTAAGATATCCATACTAATTCTAAGATAAAACAAATAATTACAAAATAAACCAATTCCTCTCCATGGAAAATGGTTTCTCATAAGAAGACACAATCCAGAGCTTGTCCAGATTTTAAAAAACCTCGCAAAAAAACTGCCTGACAAAAAGTTAAAAATAAAAATCGTAGACTAGCTCATTCTCAATCTATTGATCATTATTCTTATGCCTGCAAATCATTATTGTATTCGATGTTTGTTTGCCAGCCAACGGCCTATTTTGTATGTAAAATTGTCCATATCGCTGATACTAAAATGTAAATTATGTCTTGGGACCCCATAATGACGTCCTTGTACCTATAGCAGAACAAACTCCATTCAATAGTCAATACATGGAAGGGAAAGCCCATTTGTAAAAATCCCCCAAAAGGATTTGTACGCTTCTGGATAGTTTTCACTTATGGATTTTAATAACTTTCCATTTGCAAAATGGCAGGCACTGTAACGAAGATTGATAGTAATACTAATTTAAAATATTGGAAAAAAAAACTGATTCAAAATGAGTTGGTAGGGATGCTATGCAAAAGTCAAAATGCACACGATGGAAATATATAATAAATTCCTGTACCAAATCCTTAAATATTCAATGAATTCGAGCTACCAATTCTGTCCCTGACGTCGATTTCTTCTTGATCAGAGTCCCCACCTGAAGGAGAACCAAGATATGGACGTCATATTAAATTATGGGTGGGGGGTTCTTGTCCTGACTAGTTCATCAAATTACATTCACCGGGTCAGAATTAGGATGTTTTGGCACACCATTGATGACTGGGTCGTGGTAAAATTGCCATGTAGACTTCCAAATCCCTTTTGCTTTATATACATGCAGAAATCACAGCAGAGGTTTTTGGAATGAATGCATCTTTGTTTCAGTTTGTTATGGGCAACTATCAAAGAGGAGGGAGTTGGCACTGAAATATACAATGAAGATGAAAATCACTTTTTTGGCTGCTTTTGTGTTTGTTCTTTACTGCTCTCTGACACTGTTTGCTGCAGCACAAGTTACAGATCCCAATGAAGGTAATTTAATTTACTTAAATTCAATCTAAAATTTAGGAAAATATATGCATGGTGCAGAATTAGTATTGTTTACTTGAATTTCAGAATATATGTACGAGACTGTATTTTGTTTTAGGCAAATTAAAGAAAGGGGTGATAGCATCCCAACTATAGATGGATAATTGCAGCCAAAACCTTCTGAATTATTTGACAGGCATCAAATTCACGAGGAAATGCATGCTCGAAATCTTGTAAACTTTTGTTACTCAAAATTAGAGCCTCAAGCTGTATTGAACATGTTTTCTCTGTTAATTAAACAACAGGGTATCAGGAAACTACTACGAGCATCAAAAGTCTACACATCCTATAAAGATAACAGTTCATAGATATCAATATTCCATAACATATTATAACTGTATCTATGACACAGTTTCATAATTGTCTAATGTCTGGAAGAAAAAGTTGGGTTACAGTGTCTCGGGTTCTTTTTCATTTTACTGGAAGATATGGAGATCATGAGGAATTTTAAGGGATGAAAACGATGAGATGTGGTGTAAACTTTAGTATCAGTGCTTGTATAATTGGGTTAATCTAATAATTGTATGCATAATTTGTATAAAGCTTTAGCTGGTTTATTTTGGAAAATTTGACAATTCTCAGATTTAGTGTTTGAGGGTTTTCATTAATAGTCAACCAGTTGGCCAAAATAGCTCACACAGTTTTACCTGATGGAGATTTGTTTGTTGTTGGATGCAGTTAAAGCTCTTCAAAAAATTAGAGAGAGTCTTGGAGACCCTTTTAACCACCTGAAAAGTTGGAAGTCTGGTGATCCATGCAACACAAACTGGAAAGGAGTTATATGCTCCGATAATGCAAGTACCGATGGGTACTTGCATGTAACGCAACTGTATGTTAACTGTTACTTGGTATTTGGAAGATTTCAGCGGTTTTAATTTTTTGAATTTTGAATTTTGTATGTGTTTGTCCGTCTAGTTTTCGTTGAAGCTAAAATTGGATTTTTTATTATACTGAAGTATTCTATTATCAGAACAGCAGCTACATAGTAATGAGAGTTCATTATAACAATGTACCGCAAGAGTAGCTATTCATATTAATGACTAAATATACAATATAATGGATCTTTCAGCGGGATTAACGGAGGTCAACATATCCACAAAATTGAAACCTGGATCTTGTTGTATTAACTAGTAAGCATCCCTGCTTATCAGTCAACCGCAGGCCTGGGGACTTAGGCGGTGAATTATTTGAGTATAGAGGCGGTGAATTATTTGAGTACAGAAGTCCCAAAGCTTCGTTCAGTTACATTTCTACAAAGTGAAGCTAGTTCTGAAATTCCAGAACTTTATGAGTTCATGTCCACTGGAGTATAAAAATAAGTCTAGAGCACTTCCTTCTTGAAGGTCATGGTTTTGAATTTGAACATTATACGTATGATACATGGTATAATTAATTGAATATAATTCATTCTAGAGCTCTTTTGAATATTTCATCTCAGGCATCCCAAATGGTTTTAGCCCAAAGATCTCCAAATTCCTTGTAATGTCCCCAACTAGGATTATATATATATATATAATTTTCAATGGAGTTTTATTATTTTCCTGACACAAAACAAAAATTGGAACAACAAAACAAAATGAAACTAATTACTGGAAGCTTGTTATCAAACCCTTTATGACTGGAAATCAACTTCAACTTCACCTGAAACAGCAAAATACTACTTCTAGATGATAAATAACCCATATGAAAGTGTTAGTTAAGGTCTGATATGAGATGGACAGCCAATTTAACACACTCTTATATGCAATTACACTTAGATCTGAGCAGATAATGTTTACATATATCCAATACCAACGTGGATATAACTGAAAGTGAATGAATTAAACCTTCAAAATGCCAACAAACATTAAAGAATGGAGCCCTACGGTATTAAAATTGCATGGATCCAAATTAAACACCAATTTATCACCCTCAAAATGCCTTTCTTTGATTTGCAACTTGTTGGAGCAACATACAATGACTAGTATGCACAATTTCAGATTTGCAATATTTGAGTTTTATATGGAAACAATGAATGTACAGATGCCACATGTTGTAGGGACCTTATATGGTGAATATCCAGCAAGTTTGGCAGCTGGAGATGAAAGGAAGCATGCCACCAAAGCTGCACAATTGCTCAGATTTGATTTGGTGCTGCCCTCTGATGTTAGCAAACAGTAATTAGAGATGGAAAATGGTAGCAATGAAGTCCCCAGAGGCTGGAGCTAAAAGATGAACCATTGAAAATGCTGGTAAATGTCTAAAATGCCTCCAAACAGCAATAAATGTGGATGAAACTTTCCTATATTGAAGTCAAATTGTCCTCCAAGGCTGGCACACCCAATTGAAGGCTGAAAAAGTGATTCAACAGTGAAAAGTAGGGCAGATCTGCACTCTCTAATGCTGGTACTCCCTTGAAATATGGCTAGAAATATTGTATCAGCAATAAATGAAGACCGATACTCTCTTTGGAACTGTCCAAAGTCTTAGAGTAGGCCCTAGATAAGGGCGATTAGAAAAGATAATGTCAACAATCAGTCCAAGCCTTGTATGACTGATAGAACCACAAATGGTGCTGAATGGTTGCAAAAGAGTGTCCACAAACCCCTTAAGAGCAACAAAGGTTGATGGTGTCTTCCCAAGGAGTGGTGCCCTAGATCTAGCAAGAGTAGATGAACAAACCCTCAAAAATGCTGATTTCACTGTAGAGACACTTTAGCACACTGTAGAAGCAACATGCAAACTTGAAACTGTAATAAGCTCGCTCAGCCAAGACAAAATATTAATAAACACTTCCCGGAACAAACACTTAGCTCGAAAATTAAATACTCTAGATGAAATCCTGAGGAATATTGAGATTGTAATTTAAGCAAAAACAGGAAAAACTCAGTGATAAAGCAAATCACCAATTCCCGCACAATACTCAGAATCATTAATCAAGTTCGATTCAGATTTATAGGGGTGATTGATAGCCAAGTAAAGGCACAGATCAGATATGTATAGCTGATCGAATACAAGTAGGAATAATTGGCGTCGGCCCCACATGAGCAGACACCTCCGATTGGAAACAATCGCACAACAGAAAATCACAATGTGTAATGTAAGCCACAATACTCCAGTTGCATACATAGATTGTGTTACCCAAAGGATGTCTAATGGTCGATCCCGGACCACTCAAATTTGACAAGAAATGATCGGCAATTCTAGGGGCTTCATAGTCAATATGTTGTTCCTCCTTTGATATGCGCCAATCTTTTGACCTGATGTCTTTATTTGCAGATATGAGGTTGGCATGACATAGAGTAGTGATGGTATCCCAAAATGAATAGAACCTGTGCGACTAGCAGTATGTGATGAAGCTTGTTAACCGCTCCTCAAAGAGTCGACTTTGTGGGTGTAGCCTAATGACGAAGAACTCTGTTGTGCATGATCACTCCACAAGAGCCTGAAAAACCTATAATTTAGAATGATCCCTTAGGCATCGGCAGAGACTTAGAAAGCAAATACAAATCAAACTGAAATCACAAATTCCACAGGTGTGAGGTTGTCGTCCCAAACCTACGTGCAATGGTAGAGGGGCTACGTCCTCAACACAAATTGCCAGGAGAGATTACCCAAATTTGTGATGATCTCATACAATGAAATGAACCACAATATATACTATTCGAAGTCGCCTTCCCAAATGGGTCGGCCATAGCGGGCAATTTAAATTTAAATATTATTTATTTAATAATTTAAATTTATATTTAATATTATTATTATTTTATTTAAAACATTAAATGCAAATAATTAGTGTTTAAAAACACTATTTTGTTTTTCCCTCCAAAATTCACCTCACTTAATTTTGGGGACATGACAAAAACTTGGCCCAAAATGCTGATTACAATGTAGCGATGTAGCAGCAACATGCAAACATGAAGTTTGACCCAAAATACTGATTCAATGTTGTAGTGCAATTTTCTTGCAAATATGAATCAACTAATTGCAATCAATGAGCTCAAATGTGATCCTTGGGTAGAATAGCCTCAATAGATATGAGGGTTTGTTTCCTCAATTCAATTATTGGAAAATCAAGAGTCTTTTTGTCCTCCATGATCTCCAAATCAACCAAGGATTTTTGTCCTCAGATGCAAACTTGAAACAAAAAGCTCAAATTCTAGAAATTGAATGGAAAAATGATGACAAAAACATGAGATTCAAATGAAGTCAAGTGCCCTCCTTTTGTAGCACTCCAATTGGGCCCTTGTGACCAATTTTCTTAATTGTTAATTTTTTTTTTATTTGAAATATTTAATAACACTTTCTATTTTATTAGTGTTGAAAATGTTTTGAGTAAAAGTATATCTTTATTCACACATGAATTTATTACAAAAGAAGATTAGAGATGGTCAGCCAAGGATTGGAGTCAATTTGATTGGATCATACTACTTTCCTTGACAATATAAAATCTATTTAAATAACTCGATGGTTTCCAAGAGGAACACAACTGTTTACCAACTGATTGTAATGTACTATTCAAGGTTTTTCCTTGAATGATAAATTCACAAGAATTTTGACTAATTCTTCTAATATGTGATCAATAGTGAATTGATGCAAATAGTTGTCATGCATTGATAGATCATCAAATGTATTTTTTATATCTCCAATAAAAGGAGTCAGTCATGATGATTGTATGCTTATTTAAGAAATGAAAGCAATATTTCATTTATTCTCCATTGTAAGTACAATCGACGATTTTTACAAACAATTTAATTGTAGTATTGCCATAAACAGATAAATAAACCATTTATCACATAGATATAAGAAGTTAATTATGCACCTGGAAATATGCACCAATTCACTAGAGAATGGATAAGATATGGATAGTAAATATGTATTAGTTCTACCAGGAGGCCCTTCCAAGCATGCAATTTCTCCAATACTCCTGCTGTGTTGAAAGGTGTAGCCTATAAGAGGAGTGGCATGCAGAATGTAGGGAGTTCACAAAAAGATTCGTTGAAGTAAATCTTCACAATTTCTCCAAGGAAGCCATGTAGATAGAGAGAATACATAGTTATTTAAAGAGTATGCCGACATCCAAGAATTAGCCCAGAAAATACATTACCCTTCATCTTCCCTTACATATGCGATAGCCATATGGATATCAAATGATTATGAATATATGTATATATTTTGAAATAATAGAGGCACGAATCACCTTAGACCCGATAACCTTAGAAGGACGTGTTCAACCAATCAACATCTCAATAATTCAGCCAGACAAATCTTGGAAAATTTAATCATCACACATTCTATATTAACCCTGGCATATAAACTGCTAATCAAAGAGAAAAGACTATAATTACAACGATATGGCGCAGTTGGATCTCATATCAAAAATAAATAAAGCATGTGTCAAGCATTATCTTCATAAGATTAATCAAATCGGTCTCTATATTATAAAATCATCTTATTCAATGGACCATTGCAACTTCATTCCTTGTGATCTTCATTCCATGTAATTATCATTTACTGGCAAGATAAATATCAAATCAATATGCAATGAATTCCATTAAAGCTCTACGATACCAAATGTAAAATTCAATGTAATCCAAATGAAGAATCTGATTGATTCTTCCAAGACCATCTAGGGAAGATGGTTTCACTGCCGAAAATGGCTTTCCTAGGCATCCATCCTGAGAAACAAATTTGAGAAACTCTCAAATTAATGATGAAGAGAAAATATTAATCATCCCCCCTTTCCTCAAAACCAAAGCTCCTTTTATAATATTAATTGACAGTCTTGTGGATTTATCAACATTTATTGACTTTAATTAATCTTAATTTCCTAAAGTCACTTTATAAATTATTTAATTATTACCTTTTAATTAACTTTAGGTAATAATAATAAATAATTATTATTTAATTCTCCTTTTTGACATTTTTTATTTTTTGGGAATTATCAATTAAATAATATTACTCTCTCTCAATACCATAAAAAATTGGACATTACAAGTCACCCTGCCCAAGATTGCTTGCCCTCAAGCAATTTGGCTCTAGGATCCCATATCAATCGAGGTAGTCTGTACAAACTTTTGCTGTAAACAAAAAAATGCACCCTGCCTATAAATATTATTACTTTATGTTTCTTGACAATAAATCAAATGATCCTCTGTATAAATTCTGGAAACTCACCATCAAGGGCCTTATCTAGCTTTCGCTACGCCACTTTGATTTGCATATTCATCAATTCTTCATCAAAGTTAGACAATGTAGAATAATACATCCTGACATAATGACATATATCGAAAATGACTTCTAAATGTGCAAAAAATGTTTCTGACCCGTTTGTTGTTACTTCATTTTGAGGATCATTGTCCCATGCCTTCAACACTATCTTTCTCTTGTCAATAGTGAACTCCAACTCCCTTGTTTGGAAATCCTGATTGTATTTACCAATTGAGTGCAACCACGAAATTCCCAATATAATATCCTTCCCACCAATCTCTATCACATAAAAATCATCGGTGAGTGTGTACTCATCCAGTTGGACGCTCAACTGTTGAACCATCCTATTGCAACTTGTTTTGAATCCGTTGGCCATCATGACCCTGAATTTTGGAAAGTCCTTAGATTGTATTCCTTTCTTCACCACAAGAGCCTCATTAATGATGTTATGAGTTGCTGCTTTGTCCACCAAACAAGTTACCTTTTGTCCCAACATAACTCCTTTCACTCAGAAAGGATGATACATAGAACCTCCTGTTAGGCAGGCAATGGTACCTTGTACCTCCTCATGCTCACTTCCTGAGCTAGTATTTGCTATCCTATCATCTGTGTGAGAAGTGACCTCAATGTAGTATGCTTTGCTTTTCCCAAGGCACCTATGACTAGGTTCCCATGGTTCATGACAAGTAAAACACAACTTCTTATTTTGTAACTCACTCCTCGAGTCAAAATCCAACTTCGGAGGTGTAGTCTTAGGCAGATTGTAAGTTTTCATATCTGATTTGTCTTCTTGCTTATCATCCTTAGATGGAATTCCTCTTGATTGACTTTTGGTTTTCAAAGTGGAAGACTCCATATCTCTCACCTTTTTTATCGCATCCTGCAATGTGAGTGGGTTAAGTGCCTTAATCCAACCTCTTAATGGGTCAGACAATCCATCCATGAAAAGCACGATCAATGTCCTCTCCAAAATATTTGTAACCAAAATAGCAAGTCTTTGGAAATCAGCAATGTAGTTATCAACTTGCCCTACTACTTCAGCTGTGCCAACTCCTTGAAATGGAGTTCGGGGTCCTTCTTGTCAGACCTCTCGATAAGCCTTTTTGTAAAATCAACGTATGATGTTGTAATGTCCCCTTTTCCTAGGTAGTGGTCAGATGCAATGGTTAGCCTATCAACGGGTCCTCGTAGGCTAATGTGGGTGTTTAGAGGGCCTTGTTTTGAGAGTTTTCTTCTTCAAAGTCTGGTGATATTTAGGATTTGCATTTTTGAGGTGTTTTAGGTTCCGTTTTGACACACTTACTATTTTTAGTAAGTCACTTGGATGTTTGGGTCCAACTTAACTATTTATAATAAGTCAGTCTGATGAGCAGAGGAAGCAGTGGGTTACCTTATGGTGTTGGTAGAATTAGTATTATGTTGATATTTACGGAGTTATGGTTTATTGATTATTATTAAAGTGATAACTTTAATAATAATTAAATATAAGTGAATATCATTAAAGGAGTTAATGACTTTATAATATATCATTCAATTTTATAACATAAGGTCATTATTTTAAAAGGCATAAAGTGGACACCACATTTAAGTTATATAATTTTCCAACAAAAGGAAATATGCTTTATTATATTTAATGATTTAAGTGCGCTTTGGAAATCGTGCTTTTTGAGGGAAGTATAAAAGGCTTCAAAAAAGCACATTATTCATTCATACACATATACAATTTTATGAGCATTTTGTTGTGAAGGAAGAATCAGGGTTTCTAGAAGAAAATCAATCTTTGAGAACGAAAACTCTCTCAGATTTTTGCATTCTACAAGTGTGAAATACCACCCAAAGTTTGCTCTTCAGGTGGCTTCAATCAAGAGCTACATTTGTGCTTCAATTGATTTACAAGAAGAGATCCAATTTACAGGTTGATGGTTAATCAAGGTTTGATAGTTAAAGAGCAATTTGCAGGCATTGATTAGTCTCAGTTTCTAAAGGAAATCTAATTGGGCCATATTCTAGCTGAATCGATTTATTTCAAGCATTGAATACAAGCAAGGGTTTGTAACTTAGGTACCATATCTAAGCGAGCTCTTTGGAGAGTATAGAAGGGTACAAACTTCCATTTATAGAGA
>VDFB02351879.1:0-38352 GCA_007258455.2 Sequoia sempervirens
CTCTATTTATGGCCGGGTTTTCTAATTTTTGGGTAACTTTTTGGGGACAAGCCCGCATATTGCGAAAGGGTTATTCTGTAGCTTTCTGTAGCTTGCATGTGTTGTAGAACTTGGGGATTTGAGATCCTCTGCATGTAAGAAGCTCCATTTTCTGAATAATAAACTATTCTCTTGTTTGTGGGTTATTTTCTAAGTCTCGGGCTGCACCCTCATCAATGAATAATAATTATTTATTAAATTCAAAGTAAAGAATAATTTATATTGGTGGAAAGATGATAATCTCCTTTAAAAACCTTTTTCATTTCATCAATTTTGGGTAAAACAAATGTCTTCAACCACATACCCATCATATCACCACTTTTTGGCCCATCATGATCCTGCACATACCCACTTTAGAAACTAAATATCCTATTTAGAAACCATATTTCTTTCCTTAGCTTGTAGGCATTTTAAGTGTTAGATTCACAAGACAACTAGGGGGGGTGAATGATTTGTATACTTTTAAAACATCATAAACCCTCATTAACATTAAGATCTGCATTAGCTCTTAAACCCTTAACATGCATTAATAGAATGTAAACATGCAAATGCAGTAATACAAACACATCAAACACATAAGAACACTAGATTTACATGGAAAACTCAAGAAGGGAAAAACCATGGCAAGTATTGGCTCACTAATATATGAATTACAACACCAAATAAAATAAGGCTCACTTCCTAGAAAGATAAAGAAATGCTCACTATCAGTGGCTCACTACCAAAGGACCCACTGTCGAAAAGAAAGAAGAGAGAAGGGGTGGCTTACCACCAATTTGAATTGCTAACAATGCATCACTCATATGTCGAAGGTATAGTTCCACTGACAAACAACTCATCAAATATATTAAAATGTAGACACCTTATGTTCACTACATTAGGAAGTGATATGCATTAAGGCTCATAATTAAATCAACAAACTTGATCACATTTGCATCTTTCAAATCACACACGCTTTGTACTTAATCCAAACAATAATTCACCTTGCACTTATACACTCTACAACCTAAAACAATCTCAATTAGGTCAACCTTAATGAAATGTATACACCTTAACCGTGTATCATGAAATAAGTTGGCACCAAACAATTCCATAATATAAATAAGTAAATCCAAACCATGCCACTACTTAATTAGGACCCAAATCTTCACAAACAAACTTATCAAAACTTCCTCAAACAACAATTATCTTCTATAATTAGCGCTAGCATGCTAGGTTGGCCAAACCTACACTAACACTAAAAAGTGACTCCAAACACACTTCTCAAGGTTTAGAAACATCTCACAGACCACACAAAAACAATCCAATCTTTTCATACACCATATCAAAATATTCCAGCACCATCAAATTATTCTACACCACTACTACAACGACCTAAAACTCAAGAACACTTTCATTTTGTGCAACCAAGAATACTGGCACAAACATCCAACACACTAGACAATCTTGTAGAACAACTCAAAACTTGAAACTTCAAGAGAAGGTAGATACAAACATTATAAGAATGTTACCATATCTGCAACACTAGAAACTTCACCATAGAGAAATGAGGAGCAATCTTATTTATCCTAGACAACACTACTTCATAGTGTAGAGGAGGGGGACCGAACACTCAGGACCCCAGGTCATGGAGGGTCTAGAACAATTAGTTTCCCTGATCTACCTCACACTAAGGATTTTTTAGGGTAAGTTTAGTGTTTTAGGAGGGTGAAAATGAAGGAAAATTGATATGTCACTATCCTTCTACAAACCAGAGAGGTTTAGGGAATCAGGTGAGTGGATTCTCATGCCAAAACTGGGACCCTAATAGCTCTCTGCCAAAGCACCCCAACATAGAAGATGGATGACAACATAATGCATTGGCATCCATATGGAAAAAGTACAAAATGTAGTTAAGGCTAAGTAGAGAACTAACTATGACCTAATAAATAGAGGCTTATATAATGAAAAAAAGCATAAAGGAGCTAAAATACTGAGAAAGCAAGAAGAGTACTTTAATTTAAGAAGTTAACAAGAGTGAAAGGTAGTAGAAAATTGAACTTATGATTGGTCTAGCCTCCCGCAAGCTCCACATGAACATGATCGCCTACACATAGTAGAACAAGGAAAAATGTTGGAGTTGTTTCAGGGCTTGCCATAATCAAATCCCCATTTTGGTGTTCCCACCTCCATGGACAACCATAATAGCCACGACATAAAAAATGCGATAAAGAAAGTACGGAAAGAAATTTGTGCCACACAATACTAACAACTATATGCTATGCAAACCAAATGAGAATACTGAATGAAATGGATATCACCTCCCAAACAAGGTGACCTCAAGCACATGAAGGAAGATGTGAGCTTGCAAGCTTGTAAGTGCAATCGTCAACTGACATAACAATGAGAATAAGATCTAGCAGAGTATCACCTTTGAGCTTCAATAATGGTGGAGAGTGTTGTGAAAATACTCAAGGAGTGTGTAGAAGCATGAAGTGAGAGTGTAGAAGCGTGAAGTGTGTAGAAGATCGAATTGAATGAATGAATGAATGAATGTCTTAGCATGGATAGAGGCCCAAAAGATTCGTTCGAGTTCATTCAAGGGCACATGGGAATTACTCTTCATTTCCTATGGAGAAGTGTAATGCCTCTACAAATTATAGAGGTGGGAATCCTATCAGGATGACAACACACTGCATAGATGTCTATGTGCCACACTAGCATCCCTAAAAAACATTCCCCCACCAACACTACAAATAGTGCCCAAGTGGGTGGAAGCAAAATGGATGAAGTGTAAAAATATCGTTGGGTTTATTTTTTCTAAGGTGACGGGTAAAAATTCACTCCATTACATTTTTCCCCCACTTTAGCGAGCATATGTGCTACTAGATACAAAGTAAAGTAGATCAAAAGAGTTCAAAGAGAGTATACCTGAACCGTCAAGGAAGTAGACTATAGTCTTACACACCTAAAAGCACAAGAAGAGAATCTAGCTCCACATTTCCTCAGATCCAAGGAGACTTGAAAAAAAAGCATCGCAAATCCGCAAATCTATGGAAGGTGAACAAAAGGCTATGTAGGTCCTCAGAGCTACAGAGTTGAACAAAGAGGTCCCATAGGATGTAAGTGCTTCACAGGTCCTTGGACTTACAAATGAGGTGCCCCTAGTTGTTTGGTCCTAAAGGAAGCCAGATGTGAGAGGATTCATAGAGTCTGATGTGGCCTTACAGGTACTTAGTCCTGCAAGGTGAGTTGAAAAGCAACTTCATAGGGTCACCTACAAAGCAACATGTTAATCTACAAACAAAACATGTTAGATAACAAAAAGAATCCACACAGGTAGATAGGCAAACATTCATGTAGAAAGTCAACAATTGAAGGAAGAGCTTTCAAAGGGGTGCCTCGGGAACCCTTCAAAAGAAAAGGGATCCACTCAAGAGATGCTCTATTTGAAAGCTATAACATTTATTGAAAAGAAATATATTTTTTCGTCAATGATTCTAGCATCAATAATTCCTTTTGAAAGATTCATTTCATCAAGGAATTTAAAAGAAAGAATGTTCCCTTGCAAGGGAAAGTTCAGATTCTATCTTATGAATCCAAGATGAAAGAAAAATTCACATAGAGATCCATGTTGAAGAATGCAATTTCTGAAAAATATAGATTTTCAAGAAGAGATTCATTGGCCACCTAATACACCTTTTGAAAATAGAAGTAGTATGATAGCCCCCTTTAGGATGTTGCATGTCAAACACAAAGACACATGGCATCTGAAGGAGAGAAAAGAAAGAGTGAAAGTGATGTTGTGGCATGCAGAACATGATGAGATGTAACCATGGTAATGTTGTGTCACATGCAAGGGACAACAAAAAATCACCACATCACAACATGAGCAAAGAAGAGAGAAAGATAAAAAAGAAAAGGTAGATAATAACATAATGAATGAAAGATAGGGGGATATGATATTTCAAGGTTAGAGTTGCTCATAAATATATATAAAATAGATATTAATAATATATAAATGAACCATCATCAACCCCCTACTACATCAAACCATGTGAATAAATGAAAATGAAAATAAAAAATTGGGTCAACATGGAAGGGAGGCCTAAATGCCCCCAACACTTTGCATCATCTCCAATTGTCAAAAATCAATATACGATAAATAGAAGAATGATGTAACAAATAAAGAAAGTTTTATGACCAAAAAAACAATCTTGTATCCAAGCACCTACAAGGGTGACAAGGGTCATCTAGGAACATATAAAAGAAGCATAGGGGAACACAACACACACACACACACAAAATCTAATCTACAGATAAAGAAGAGGTGCCCCCTAGTCCTCATCAACCAAGAGGTCATTGTTCTCCCAATCTAGATGACTATAAGGGGAGGGTGGATGAGCCTTCAAGGGTGAAATATCAAGGGGGGTACCCTCCAACCCTCTTGCAATAAGAGCGAAGGAAGAATTCCCTTCAAGGTCTTTTGTACTTAGTTCCTATGAGGTGAAAGTTAGTGATCTTGCAAAGATCGCTAATAGAGCTAGGACATTGTCTAGAGAGTTGAACAAGAACTTTATAGGAGTGCCATGTGTCAAATCAATGAACAATTGAGGTAGTGCCTGAGATCCACTGCTAGCCTCACTGAAATATTTAGCAGAAGTGATGAACTTCAAGGATGTCAAAGTTTCCTTCATCACTTGGACAACACAATCCAATGCAACATTGACCTTTGAAGAAGGTGAACCCTTATTCTGACCCCCATTGTAGGTGAGGTCATCCTCCATCTTTTGCTTCACCAAAGGATGTGAAATCCCCACAAATGAAGTAAAGGGTGAGGAGGAAGAGGAGAAAACCATGATGGAAACCACCAAGGTATTCACCATGTCCATGAGTTTTGAAAAGGGCAGGATGTTTGAAAGGGACATCAGAAGGGGAGGCTTAGCCAAATGATCAATGAATACCTGCACCCTCTTAGGGTGAGGATCAATTACACTTGTAGGGGGGCTACTCACTTAATCACTTATGGCCTACCCTTGTTGGTCCACTCCCTCCTAGGATGGACCTGTTGTATTGAACTTAAGTGAAGTACAAGAGTGGGGTCATAATGCCAAAGGTGAGATACCCTCCATCTCCCTATGCTATTTCACATAGAGCTTGATTACCTGCACCCTCTTAGGGTGACGATCAATTACACTTGTAGGGGGGTTGAAAGCAAGACTAGGGCAAAGGGAACTAAAGTAGAAGGGGAAGAAGGGAAGGACATAATAGAATATGTCGAAGAAAGAGCTACTAGCTCCCCTTCCTTCTTCTACAAGGTGACCTACTCAATGGTCAGATCCTTCCTTCGATGCTTGCGCTCACATGCAAGGTGATTCCTATGGCTCTAGGACTTGGAGAATACAACTTGAGAAGGGACAAAAGACTCCTATTTAGCCATTGAAGTACCATCACAGTCATTTCTAGTGGAGGGAGTGACTCCTAGATGGGAACTAGATTAAGAGATGGAGAGGATGATGCAACAAAAATGAGGGGAGTAGGCTCGAGTGACTTAGTAGTGGGCCTCTTCCCATTCACTACCTTAGATGTAGGAGTTGTAGGAGGCTGTAGAGGCCAAGACATAGAAGATGCTCCACAAGGACCCTTCCCCTTACCATACAAAATAGGTCAAGGCACTGTGGATAAGATAGGAAGTTCAAACACTTGATGCTTGGCCTTCTGCCAAGTGGGAACCATCAGAATCCCCAAAAGACACATAGGAGTAGAATTCATTGGTTTCATAGTAAGGTGAGAGGAAGCAATAGGTGGGAAAGTGGAGGAAGAAGAATAATATCCCTCAACGAACTTCTCCTCCTCCCTTTTTTGAGTGGTAGAGGAAGCTAAATGCTATGCCATCATGCAAGCTCTATGTGAAATAGCATAGGGAGATGGAGGGTATCTCACTTTTGGCATTATGACCCCACTTTGTACTTCACATAAGTTCAATACAACAGGTCCATCCTGGGAGGGAGTGGACCAATAGGGGTAGGCTAGAAGTGATTAAGTGATCATCAGTTTGTAACTAGTATCATGGATTACATGCAAATAATCATGAGAGAACTTTAGGCACTTATGAATCATCGAGGAACTACATTCATGGAAACCATCCAAGGAATGCCTAGTTTCACTTTGAATACTTCAGACCCTGGGATGATATCAAAGAGTGCATTCACAGTCCTGGGCCCAATTAGCATTGAAAAGTTGATAAAACCGATGGGAGGGACATAAAGCCCATTGTGTGTATGTATAGTGCTCCTAGACCCATCATATCCATCCTTATGTAAAAATTTAATTAACATGACCTCCTCTATGATGACATTCACCTGGCATGTAGGTCAATGACAATATTGATTATAGTGTTCCCATTGATACATGTGGGTATGTATAAGGGAGATGGTTCTCTATTAGCATTCATCACCAAATCCTATAAGGTGAATGTTATATAGTAGGAGATTCACTCGCACATTGTGGAAATGGGATGTGTAGATGTAGGAAGGAGGCCATCTTTACATACACTAGATAGAACTTTCATAGGAGCCCCCAAGGGTTTCATAATTAGACGATGACCCAGTCAAGGTTTTTCTTTGTACTGCTTAGGAATCCTCCCAAATATGCCACTATGGGTCATAGATTGGGTTTCAAGGCTAGAATCTCTGCAACACTCACACCCACAACACTCCTAAAACATGAGGGAAGGGTCTTTCAGCACTACCAAATGGAACCAAAATGGTTCATGTTAGGTTCACCAAAATGTAGAGGAGGGGGACTAAACGCTCAGGACCCCAAGTCACAGAGGGTCTAGAAAAATTAGCTACCCTAATCTACTCATGCTAAGGATTGTTTAGGGTAAGTTTAGTGTTTTAGGAGGGTGAAAAGGAAGGAAATCTAATATGTCACTATCCTTTTGCAAACCCAATATTTTTTAGGAATCAGGTGAGCAGATTCTTGAGCCAAAATTGAGACCTTGGCAGCTCTCTTCCAGAGGACCATAGTATAGAAGATGGATGACAATGTGGTGCACTGGTGTCCTAGTTGAGCACTAGCGTCCATATGGATAGAGTACACAATATAGTTAAGACTAAATAGAGAAATAACTATGACCTAATAAATAGAGGCTTATATAACAATAGAAAGCATAAAGGAATTGAAATACTAAGAAAGCAAGAAGAGTGCTTTAACTTAAGAAGAGAAGTTAACAAGAGTGAAAGGTGGTAGAAAATCGAACTCATGATTGGTCTAGCCTCCCACAAGATCCACACAATACAATCAACAACACATAGTAGAATGAGGAAAAAATGTTGGGGTTATTTCAGGGCTTGAAATAGTCAAACCCCCATTTTGGTTTTCCCATCTCTATAGATAGTAAGAATAGCCACAAGATAGAAAATTCGATAAAGAAAATATGGAAAGAAAGCAGTTTCACACAATACTAACAACTATATGCTACATAAACCAAATGACAATGCTAAATGAAATGGATATCACCTCCCAAACAAGTTCCCTTGAGCACGTGAAGGGAGATGCGAGCTTGAAAACTTGTAAGTACAATCATTGTTGCAAAGATGAGAGTAAAATCCAGTAGAGTGTTTCCTTTGAGCTTCAAAAATGGTGGATAGTGCTATGAAAATACTCAAGGAGCATGCAGAAACAAGAAGTGAGAGTGTAGAAGATTGATGAAGTCTTTAGAAGATTGATTTGAATGAATGAATGAATGTCTTAGCATGGATAGAGGCCCAAAAGAGTTGTTCAAGGTCCATCAAGAGCACAGGGGTGTTACTCTTCATTACTAGTAGAGAAGTGTAATATCTGTACAAATTCTAGAGGCAAGAATCCTATAAGGATGACAACATGTTGAAAAAATGTCCATGCACTGCGCTAGCATCCTCAACAAAAATTCCCCCACTGACACTACAAACAACTGCAAAGTGGGTGGAAGCATAATGGATGAAGTAGAAATTCATTGTCATGTTTAATTTTTCAGAGGTGAGGGGATGTAGATGGGGAATTTTTGAGGGGTGCAAATTCACTCCATTACACATAGTTCACAAACTGGTGAACACAACTTCTTATGCCACATGAGCTAGAACCTGGAACTCTAGATATGACACCTAAAAACACCACTGATCATCACATCCAAACCACATGAGAATATCTTCAACCTTGAATAAATGCAGAGAAAAAAAATGAACATCACTTTGTCACACTAAACTTTCTTTTATTAAAATTTTCTCAAAAGCACTTGGGTATGTGTAGGATCATTATGGAAAAAACAGGCCCTTAAGTGGCAAAAAGTTCAAAAAAATCAGTGTTAAGAAACTTGACATAAAAATTTGAATAAGTTATCTATATTATTTCAAAAATATGTAAGAATAGAATATGTAGAAAATTGAATGTAGTTTCTAAACTACTAGGTTTATTTAAAAATAAATAAAATCTATTTTGTGAAAATTTAAAATTTCAATGCAGTAGTACTTAAATTTCAGGGAAAAAATAAATAGGTGTCTATCTGACCACCTTAACCATAATAAAATGATAATAATTTTTTATAAGATTTTATATATAAGTAGAGGACTCATGTCCGGATGTGATGCATATTTTTTTGTAATTTTTTCCAAGTAAATAATTAATTATGAATTTTTTATTACAAATTTTAAAAAATATAAAGACTTGTATGTCTGACCACCTTAACTTGGTCAAAAATTCATGAAATTTAATTTTTCTTTTTCTAATCCTATAGTATGTGACACATGTTTTGGATTCAAAAAATGTGATATTGTTTGAAAGTTATAGATGTTTTTCAATCAGCCTATCGATCTGGACTTTAGTTGTAATTCTAATAGAAAATGAATAATAATTATTTATTAAATTAAAATTAAAGCATATTTTATATTGGTGGAAATTGAGAATATCCTCTAAAAACCCTTTTCGTTTCATCAATTTTGGGTTAAAAAAAGTCGTCAGCCACCTACCCTACAAATGCCCATAATATTGCAACTTTTTGGCCCATCATGATCTTGCACATACCCACTTGGAAACCAAGCACCATAAACACCAACTTAACATTTGCAACACCTTCTTAGCATCTCAACCAAAAAAGAGGTTGATATCCACAAGAAATTACTCATCATTACTACCATAGAGGTTGACACCAATGACAATACTAATGATATCATAACTCAACCAACACACTTGAACACACTTTCTTTCTTAGGGGTTGAAATTAATGCAACAATGCTCTGTTGAAATCAATGAAAGAACAAGTTTCTAACAATCTCCCTCTTTATCATTGATGGAAACACCTAATATGAAAAACCCTCAATATCAACCAACAACTCTGATCAATAACACATACTACACATTAGTGCACACTACTCCCCCTTACATTTAAGCATTTATTCTCTCCTCTTCATATGTTTTTTTAACTAAATTTCTCCCCCTTTGACATCAATGGTAAAGGATAACACATAGTTTTGTTTCTTTTACTCCCCCTTTTTCATTACTTATCTATATATACTCTCTCTCAAAGGAAACATATGTAAGAGACAACAACTACACCAATCTACAACCACTTACTACCTATCCCCCCTAAGAAGTATCCTTCAACATCAATCTAGGACCAAGAAATATATCTCAAAATTCTTCCCAAATAGATGCATATACTTATCCATCTAATTGAAAGGAGGGTAAATAACCCCTAAATTATCCTGGAAGAGATACTCAAAAGTATCTTTTGAAAGAGCCTTTGTGAAAATATCAACAACTTGATCCTTAGTAGGTACATACTCTAACTTCACCTCATTCTCTAAAACTTTCTCTCTCAAGAAGTGATACTGGATTGAGATATGTTTTGTTCTTGAACACATTATCAAATTATTTGAAATATTGATTGCACTTGTATTGTCACACATGATTGGAATAGGTTCATCATATGAAACTCTAATATCTTTCAATTTTTGCTTCATCAATAATACTTGTGTACAACATGATGTTGCAATATATTCTACTTCTATGATAGATAATGACACTAAATATTGCTTCTTCCTTAGCCATGAAACTAACCTATTTCCAAGAAAAAAAGCACCACCACTTGTACTTTTCTTGTCATCTAAACATCCAACCCAATATGCATCTATATATGCACTCAAGGAGAAGTTAGTATCTTTAGGATATCCAAACCATGGAGTGCCCTTCAAATATCTAAATATCCTCTTCATTGCTGCAACATGAGATTCTATGGGATCTTCTTGAAATATAGCCATAAGAAAAACTGAATGAATGATATTAGGTCTAATAGCAGTAAGTGTAAGAGAGGGGGACCAACCACGTCAAGGCTCTAGGTCATGGAGATCCAAGAGTGAAGGGATGTCCTAACTTACCTCACTCTAATGGATGAGGATCAAGAATGAAGAGCACTATGTAATACTTTTGTCACTCTTCATACTCAAACTTTCGGTTTAGGCTAGGCAAGCTAGTTTTTGGAATCAGTAATGTATCTCATACAATGCTTTGTCTGAGGATGAAAATGAAGTTTTGGGATGATGACATGACACATTGGCATCTCTCTCATGCGTTGATGTTCATACAGCCAGAAAACACCAAGTGCAGTAAAAAATTCCTAAATGTAAAGCACGAAAAAGGAACTCAAATACTAACAAAGTACCTCCAAGAAATTTTGCATATTCCAAGTAAGGTAAAAGTAAGTCATGCATATAACATGAACAATTTATAAGATCTTGAAAGCAAGTTCAATAATTATTTTTCATGACATACATCTAGATGGTATACAATACATCTATTTCAATGTTACATCAATAAGCTTTCATCAATACATCTATACATTTCAAAGTAAAGTCACATTTACAAATGGGCTATGTAAGCCATACAAAGTAATACAAGAATGCATCCATAGTATAAAGATTCTCTGATCCTCAATCACCTTGACACTGTCGGTATTCTTGCAAAATGAGGCCAAGAGTGTGATTAAGGCACCTTTTTCGGCCAACCACAAAGTACATGACTTCCCTGGGTTTCTTCCTAACTCGAAGAAATCCTCGACCTTCCACGAGGAGCCTAGCAACCTAGAATAATAAAGCAGGAGGGAAATCTCGATGCATGCCTGATGCCTATAGGCTATATGCATTCCTACACTAGAAACAACATATTTCTTGCATACATGATGTGGCAAAGACATAATAATTCTATGCTTTTTAATTAATCCATCTATTTCAATGGTACATTTGCTTGGCCAAGCATTTAAACATAAATGGTAGTTTATGAAAAGGCTAAACTATCATCTTTGTGTGCCCACATTTGACATCCTATCTCAAAAGTTTCTCATTAAGAAAGAAAATAATGTATTTTCCACATAAATTTCATTCAGTTTAAACATTTACACATTTAGCATTCTATTATAAAAACACATTTTATTTTCAAGTTTTCCAATTGATTTGCATAAGAACAATAATTCAAAAAAAAATGCATCTCATAGTTGGTTTTACAGTTAACTATGAATTATTTTCTAACCATTCTATTACATTCCAATGAAATAAAGCAAGTATATGTGGGTATGTGTAGGATCATCATAGAAAAAGCAGGCCCTTAAGTGGCAAAAAATTTAGAAAAATTAGAGTTAGGCAACTTGATGTAAAAATTTGAATAAGTTATATTTATTATTTAAAAAATATGTAAGAATAGAATATGTAGAAAATTGAATGTAGTTTCTAAACTACTAGGTTTGTTTAAAAAAAAAAATCTATTTGGTGAAAATTTGAAATTTCAATGCAGTAGTACTTAAATTTCAGGGAAAAAATAAGAAATAGGTGTTTGTCTAACCACTCTAACCAAAATGATAATATTTTTTTATAAGATTTTATATATAAGTAGAGGACTCATGTCCTGATGTGATGCATATTTTTTTTGTAATTTTTTTCTAAGTAAATAATTAATTATGAATTTTTTTATTACAACTTTTAAAAAATATAAAAACTCGTATGTCTGACCACCTTAACTTGGTCAAAAATTCATGAAATTTAGTTTTTCTTTTTTTTAATCCTATAGTATGCAAATCATAGAATGTGACGCATGTTTTGGATTCAAAAAATGTGATACTGTTTGAAAGATATAGATGTTTTTCAATCAACCCATCAATAAGACTTTAGTCGTAATTCAAATAGAAAATAAATAATAATTGCTTATTAAATTCAAAGTAAAGCATAATCTATATTGAGGGGTGACCCTTTGGTGAAATGGTGTGGCTTCTTGCCTATAGTGCCAACAACCAAGGTTCAAACCTCACGGGGTCAATCTCTACCGTGTCAAAAATTGAGATTGGGGGAGAACCTTTGGTGAAATTGTGGGGCTTCTTGCTTGTAGTGCCAACAACCAAGGTTCAACCACACAAGATCACTCTCTACTGTGTCAACAATTGAGATTGCTTACCCCAAATTTTTAGGGGTTGGGGCCCTAGCTTGGTTGGCTAAATCTTTCCTGTAGTAGGAGGTTGGTCACAAGTTCTAGTCTCCCCCACCCTCGTGGTATCGGAGGGCGTGTCGCACCAGCGCCGTTGGTCACATTAAAAAGTTTACCAGGTGCACTCTAGTTTATAGGGGGTCGTGCTACCTGATTCCTGTAGTCTAAAAAAAAAATAAAAGCATAATCTATATTGGTGGAAAGCTAAGAATCTGCTTAAAAAACCCTTTTCATTTCATCAATTTTGGGTAAAAAAAAATTGTAAGCCACATACCCATCATATTGCCACTTTTTGGCCCGTCATTATCCTACACATACCCATGCATATGTGTTCATTTCTACATGCGTGCTAAATATCCAACATTCTATCTCTATTTGAATGATTTAATCTAAATAACATATTTATGTAAATTTGAAAGAAACCCTCTCTAATCAAACATTATATACTTGTTGGAAACTATAGTTTTCCCAAATTTTATTGCATGTACACATATTTATATATATAAAGATACATTAAATCAAAATTCATAAATAAAACAATTCTAACACAGAAATATTGGTCATTCCCAACTAGATTCATATCTATTAATTTCTAATTACAAAACTTGTTTATTCCAAAATAAGAGTATATATATATATATACATATACTCATACTCAAAAATTATCAGTTTAAGAACAAAGTATGGTTTCAACATGATTACCTTTTTAAATCAGAAAATTATATTGTAGGTATAAAAACCATGTACATATAGATATATCTACTAGCACATACATACATAAATATTCCCTACTATAAATAAACATATACACAAATATATTATATATATACACATATATAATATATATGCATATATTCACATTTATATGGCTGCACCATTGGTATGCAAATAACAAAATTTCCAAAGATTATGGTAGGTTTCAATGGAGTTTCATAAACTTTTAAAATAAAGAATATAATTTATATTGGTTGACTCCCCCATTGGGGAAGGCACTACCTATGGAGGGCAGCGGCCTCTCCACAGGTTGCGACCTGTGGAGGGCATTACCCCCACAACACAACCCTTCCCAATGGGGAGGACGCATCTAGGGAAAAGCTCCTGTCCATTTAAAATTTTCCCTTCCTTTAAACAAAACTAATACGCCATTATCAAGGCTTTGCAATTTGATTTCATTCAAAATATATGTATTATATATGTAAATATATGTATATACATATATTTAAATATATAATATTATCTCAATCTGAAACAATATTTCAACTTAAAGAATCAATAGAAATCTGGCATAAAATATCCAATACAGGGATTTGCAAATTATTTATATATATGAATAGGAAAGAATGCACAAATTGTACAACTATGCCAATGAATTTCATACATCAAGCACTCAATATAGTGATTATGCACAACAATTTTAAAAAGGAATTCAATCTTTTAAGAATACAGACATTCTTTCTCACTTTGGAATTTAAATGCAATGGAGGAGATTTAAAAGCCTATAAAAATTTCCTCCAGTTGAAATTCCCTTCTTCTTCTTCTCCCGTTCTTACTTTCCTTGGAATTTTCTTTATGAAGAATCTTCCTCTTCTTATTTCCTCTTCTTATGTACTTCTCTTCTTATTTCTACTATTTTTAAGCTACTGCACTCTAACAAACTTATTTTTGGGAGCCATTTCTAGTTATTTTTGTAGAGCAATTCAAGAAGAATATAAAAATAGTTGTGTCTCTTCTCATTAATAATTTCCTCTTTTAAAGGTTTCACTTCCATTCCCGAGACCTAATATTGAAAATAGTAAAAAATTAAAATTTATTTCATGCTCCATATTTATCCCCAATAATATTATTAAGTAATTCCTATTTTAATTACAAATGAGCATTTTTTCCCAAAAATAATTTTATATTTATTCGAAACAAATAGTATTGCAATAACATTCAATTACAATCAAATTGATTACTCTAAATAACAATGCTTATCATTTAATTGCATATTGAAACATTTAATTGAACTATAATTACTCTTTTACCCTTTTATGCTTTTATTTCATTATTTAATTAATTTGACTAAACATTATAAAATTTGCATACAATAAAACTGTCAGCCTAATTTAATTTTAAATGCATCTACATGATTCTAGGTGCTTGTGTGTAATCAAGAGAACCATTCCTGCTTTACCCTGCCAAGAAGCTAAGCTCCTCTACCTTAATCACACCCTTGGTCTTCGACAACCTACAAATCAAGTACACTCAAACACCCATTAATGGATTAGTATCCAGATAAAATCCAAATCAAAGCAATATAATGCATCAATCCAATTAACACTATTCAATTTTGCTTCAATTTCAAAGTAAACCATATTCAATACTTTTCAACTTTTCCAAATCAAAGGAAACATTTTCATATTTCATCACACAAAACACCATATTACTTATCGTTTACTCTACCACACACATTTGAAGTCATATATCAAATCCACATAAAGCCAAAAGAAAACATCCTCATAGTTCAAGATGTGACACTAAAAATTTACTGACAATCTAGCTAGTTGATTGTGATGGGGAAAAAAAAGTACAAAAAATAGAGACGGAGATGATAAAGAAAATAAATGAAAGCTAGGGTGATGAAGGTGATCTCACAAAAGTACCAGTTCACCAGCTAGATCCACGCGTATGTCCACCTACACACAAGAAAGAGCAAAAATTATTGGGGTTGTATAGGGGCCTACCTCAGTCAGACCCTTTTTTTGGTGTTTCCACCTCCATGGACAACTAGAAAGCAATGAAGTAGAATATGCAATAAAGAAAGTAGAAATGAAAATTGCAATGAACACTACAAAACAATACTATGCTACTCTATCAAATCACAAAGGAGAGGAGTGAATCAATACCACCTCCACCCAAAAGCTCACTAGCCAATGGAGGAGAATGTAAGGAATGGACTTGGAAAAGTCACCACAACCGCAACAGTGATGAAGGGAGGTCTTGCAAGACTCTAAGCCCACACTTCTATGGCTTGCCTCACACTTGAAATGTGGAATTGATCTAGAGCTTCAAAGTTGGTGCAATGCTCACAATGGTATTCTAGAATGGTACTTGAGAGAGTGAAATGTGAAGAGATAGCAAGAAGAATGAAGTGATTGAATGTGTAGAGGATTGCTAGAGGATGAAATGAAGTGAGAACGAATGTTTTTGAAGGTGGGATGAGAAGGAATAAGGAATTTTTGGGTTGGTTTGTCGAAGAGGGACATTACAATTTGTCCCCAATCGGGTGTGTAACACCTCTGCCAACTTTAGATGCAGGAATCTGTTAGGGATGACAACATAGTGTGCATACGTCCATGCATTGCACATTCTTCCTTGATAAATATTCTCTCACTGACACAAAGGAAAAATGCTAGGTGGATGGAAGGCAAGTGGGTGATGTGGAATTTTTCCTTCAGATTTGATTTTATAAGGTGAGGGTATGTGAAATGGGAATTTGTATAGGGGGTGAAAATTTGCTCCTATACATTTCCCCCCACTTTAGCGAGTACACAGCGATGAGCATTCAGTAAAGTAGATTGAAGAGTTAGTAGGGTTAGAAATTTATACCTAAACCGTTGAGGAAGCAGACTGTAATCTAGAGAACTCAAAAGCATAGGGGGGGAAAAGGACTCCACAGGAACTCTCCTTGGGGAGTTTCAAAGAAAAGGACTCCATAGCTCCAAAAAACTATGAAGTTACACAAAGCACACTGAAGGCCCTTAGACCAACAATAGACAAATCTTGCAGGATGAAAGTGTCTTACATGCCCATAGACTTGCAAGAAGGAAACCTCCAAGTTCTCTCTCATGAAGGAACCCCAATGAAGTAAGTGCCATATAGGCTTGCAAACCTGCAAGAAGTTATCCCCCAAGTTCTCTCTCATGAAGGAAGCCTAGTGTAAGGGGACTCCATAGAGTTAGACTAGAAAGAAGCTTCACAGGCACACCTACAAAGCAACATGTTAATCCATAGATAAAACATGCCAAGAAATAAGAAGTAACCACATAGGAAAAAAAGTGGACAGTCAACAAATTGGAAGGATTTCAAAGGGGTCCCTTGGGAACCCTTCAAAAGAGGAGGGGTCCACTCAAGGGATGTACTATTTGAAAGTGAAAAAGAGACTTTTTTCCTCAAATCAATTCATCATCAAGGAGTCCTTTTGAAATATGTTCACTTCATCAAGGAAGAAGATGCCCCCTCACAAGGGGAAGGTTGAGGCTTCTCCTATAGGAAAATTTTCTCCCACCTTAGAGGAAATTTCTTGTGTTCTTTCTTTACAAACCCATGATGAAGGAAACACGTTTTGCTAGGGGTCCAAGTTGAGAATGCAATTCTTGGAAAAAAAAATCTTGCAAGGACTTTCAAGGAAAGATTCATTGACAACAAATGCGATTTTTGAAAATAAAAACATTGTGAAAATAACATTGTCACACAAACGAGGGACAACTCAAGAAAAGAAGAGAGAAAGATAAAAGTGAAAGAGAAATAGCATGGACAATCTAGACGTAGGGATGATCTAATATTTCAGGGTCAGATCTACTCATAATTATATATAAGTATAACAGTAGTACATAAATGAACTATCATCAACCCTCAAATATATAAAACCATGTGAAGATGCACGAGAAGACAAAGTAAAAATAAAAAAATTGGGTCAACATGGAAGGGAAGCCTAAATTCCCCCAACGCTTTGCATCATCCCCAATTTACCGAAAATTAATACACATAACAGAGGAAGAATAATGATAGAAATAGAAGAAGGTTTATGACACAAAATCACTCCTGTAACCAAGCACCAATAAGGGTGACAAGGGTCATCTAGGAACCCATAACATAAACATGGGGGAACACATCACAACACACACACATCTAATTTAAAGATAAAGAAGAGGCCTCCCCCTAACACTCATCGACCAAGAGGTCATCCGCATCCAAATCTAGATCATTGTAAGGGGAAGGAGGATGAGCCTGTAGTGGTAGAATATTAAGAGGAGGAGCTTCCGACCCTCCAACAACAAGGGCTAAGGAAGAAGGCCTCATAAGGTCTTCTCTGCTCGACTCTTGTGGAACTATGGTCAGCAATTTCGTGAAGGTCACTAACAGGGTTAGAAATTTTTCCAAAGAGTTAAACACGCACTTTACTTGAGTGCCATGTCATACCTCAATGGATGGGGAGGATGACACCCAAGATTCACCACTTGGCTCGCTGAGTGACTCGGAAATAGTGACAAACTCAAGGGAAGCCAGAACTTGTTCTATCAATAGGACAAAAAAAACTAGTGCAAGACCACCCTCTAGAGAAGGTGGGATCCAATTACACCCTCCATTGCTAGAAGGTCCAACCTATACCTTCTGCTTCATCAGGAGATGTGAACTCCCCATAGATGAGGAAAGAGGTGCGGAGGAGGAGGAGAAAATCATGCTGGACACCACCAAGGTATTCAACATGTCCATGGGTTTAGGGAATGGCAGGACATCTAGAAGGGACATCAACAGGGGCGGCTTGATTGAAGGAGCGATAAACACCTACACCTTTTTAGGTTCAGGAGCATTCACACTTGCAGCGGGAGTCAGAAGCAATACTAAACTTGATTGAATGAAGACAAAGGGGAGGAGAGAGGAGGATGCATCAGGAGGCCTTAAAGCAGGGGCGATCATCTCCTCTTCCTTTTTCTGAAAAGTAGCCTTCTCATCCACCAGATCCTTTCGTCAACACTTGCACTCATGTGCAAGGCGATTTCTAAAAGACTCTTTGAGCTAGAGGCCAAGAGTTGTGAAGGGACAGAAGGATCCTATTCAGCCATAGGGGTGTCCATCACAACAATTTTTGGAAGAGGTTCAAGATCCTAAATAAGAGCAAGAGGAAGAGGTTGAGAAATAATGGGGGAGTCAAGTTTAGCACCTCTATGGTGGACCTCTTCCCATTCACTACTTTAGGAGCAGAATTAGTTGGAGGCCGCAAAGGTTGAGACATAGAGGATTCCATGTGGGGACCCTTTCTTCTACCGTACAAGTAGGGATAAGATCTAGGAGACATGGTAGGGAGGTCCAATATCATAATCTTAGCTTTGTTCCAAGCAGGAATGATAGGGATAGGGTTGGATTGAATCAATCACTGACTTAATGCTCCAGGTCTCACCTTTGATAACCCCTTGGTGTCACTTCCTCCACCACTCAACCTAAAGGTCCTGTGCTACCTAGGCACCCCTAGTTTCTCTGCCAATCTTGCTATCAATTCAAATCCATAAACCAAGCCCAAACTTGGTGCTCTTCCTCTCATGCAATTCCTAGCCCTTAATACTCTTAAAGACTAGCTCACTTCCTAATACTCCCTAATCTTGTTGCAGGGGTGTGAAAAGCTTCCATGGCCTCAAAATCATCTGACAAAGGCTCCTGATCAACCTCCATTCAACTTCTTCTCCATCGCTTTCAAGAAAATGCTTTTCTTGGGTTTGAAGGCTTGTAGCCTTGAGCCCCAATTAGGTCACTGAACAGGGGAAAAATGATTTTCCTACCTAAAACCACCAAGGAACCTAGTTATTTGCTTGGGAAACATGTTTCACATGCCCTCACCTCCAAGATTCTTGTGGTTTCAAGACTGCTCAGGCTCCATACTGTCCAGACACCAAAAAGGTCAAGAAACTAGGGTTTCCTTAGCTTTCTCAGGCTGATTCAAGACTGGTGAAATTTTCTTCATTCAAATGGACTATTAAAGGCTCTTCCTTTTCACCATATAGAGCCAAGACACTCCCCTAAATCCTCAAAAAATAATTTCTTAAAAAAATTCACTCCCCTACAAGTTATTCATGCTATCCTCAAGCCTTTCCTAGTCAGGTTCTCACTGTCTCGCCTAGGGTAAGGCCTTTCTCTTGACTCCTACAACCAAAAAAAAACTAACTCCTACCATATTTACAAGCATGGAGGTAGGGAACATTTCCCAAAAGGCCGTACAAATTGTACGGTGGGAAGGTGCTCTAAGCCTCCATCTTTCCAACACAGCTTGATTTAGCATAGAAAACACAAAAATCTAAAGTATTTACAGCTGCAAGTTAAAAACACACTAGAAAAGAAAAAAAAAAGGCTCCTCAAGATTGTATAAGCCTCACACTACATGCCACACACAATAAAATACAGAATCACGCCATTAAAAATTAGTTTCAACACAAGAACACAAAAAAACTGTCTTTCCAACGTTGTTTTCTATAATTTCTCAAAACACAGCCAGTACAAAACTTTTTCTAACCTTGCACAAAGGTCGAGGCTACCTTTAAATATGCCTCCCAATTAGTTTAACTTCTTGGGTCAAGGCTTAGATGACCTAAAATGCATTTTTGTAAAACCCAATGTGTTTTCAAACACTTAGGCAATTTTTACAATTTAGCCAAAATGAAGAGTAAAAAATACTTAACTCTTGTTAACCCCCTTCCAACTAAGAAAAACCATCCCTAAGTCACCACTAATGGTCTACATGACCTTACACAACAAAATTAAACATTAACCAAAAACTTCAAAACTTAAACCTTGCTAGGTGCTTCAACTCAGGTGCTCCTGCACCATTCTCCCCCTCTCTGCACTAAGGTCAAGGAACTTGAGGTGATATCAGTGATAGATCAATTTCTAGCTTCTTAAAGTCAGCTTCCTCAACCCAGGTAGCCTCAGATTCATGTTTGTTCCTCCACTAGACAAGGTGCTCCATGTACACCTTGTGTCTTGTAGCCTTCTTCACCCTGGACTCCAAGATCTTCTCTGCCTGAGGCTTCTCTTGATTATGAAAGGGTATATTATTGATATCCTTAAATATTTCCTGACTGTTCTAAACTTCATCACTGACTGTCCCCTTATACTTGATCAAATCAGCAACATTAAATACTAGAGATATGCCCAAACTTGATGGTAGTTCTACCTTGTATGCATTCTTCCCATACTTGGCTAACACCTTGCATGGTTCCACTCTTTTCATCTGCATTTTGGTTAACATTCCCTTCTAAAACATTGATTTGTTAAGATGGACCATAACATAGTCACCTACTGCAAATTGCACATCTCTCCTTGACACATCAACTTTATCTTTCAATTTTTGTGTTGCTGCTATGATTGTCTTCTTAACCTGCTCATGAATCTCCTTCATGGTCTGAGTGAAGTCTTCTGCATGTCCACTCCTATTCTCCTAAGATCCAAGGTCTCTAAGTTCACAAATTCCTCTTGGGTGCATGCCATATACCACTTCAAATGGACTTTTCCCTGTAGTTCTATTAACACTGTCATTGTATGCATACTCAGCTTGAGAAATCACCATATCACATGTTTGTCCATATTCTTTAGTCAAGCACCTCAAAATATTACCTGGCACTCTATTAACCACATCTGTTTGACCATCGGTCTGAGGATGGTAAGCTGATCCAAATGACAGATTTGTTCCCAATCTGCTCCATAGAGTCTTCCAAAAGTGACTCATGAACTTCACATCTCTATCAGAAACAATGCTTAGTGGCAAGCCATGGATCCTAACAACTTCCTTGAAGAAAAGATGAGCTATGTAGCTTGCATCATGGGTAGTTTTGCAAGGAATGAAGTGACTCATCTTGCTGAATCTATCCACTACTACATACAAACTGTCAAAACCAATTTTGGTCTTAGGAAGACCTACCACAAAATCCATGCTCACACACTCCCATGGTCTGTTAGGAATAGGCAGGGGCTAATACAAACCAACATTGCTAGCTCCCCCTTTGGATTTCATGCAAACTGCACACTGCTCCACATATCTTCTGACATCTCTTGCCAATTTGGGCCAATAATAGAACCTTTGCACTAGTTCTAAAGTTTTATTAATACCAAAATGCCCACTAAGACTGCCATTATGTTTTTCTTGAATCAGATTTTCCCTCATTGACCCTCTTGGAACACACAACAAATTACCCTTAAAAAATAGTCCATTTTGCAGTGTATACTCAACATATTGACTATGAAAATGATTCTCAAAATCAGAGCATACCTTGTAGGCTTTTGAAAAGTCTTCATCATCACCATAGAGGTCTTTAAAACTCTCTAATCCAATGCTCTTCAGTTGTATTTCCTACACTATCAACATTCTCCTACTTAATGCATCTGCCGCCTTATTCATTTTTCCCTTCTTGTGCTTAATAGTAAAAGTGAAAGCTTGGATGTATTCCATCCATTTCAAGTGTCTATTACTTAGTTTCTCTTGGGTGTTGATGTAACTAAGTGTCTGGTTATCTGTGAAGACCACAAACTCTTTGGGTAACAAATAATGCCCCCACTTCCTAAGGGACTACACTAAAGTATATAATTCTAGATCATAGGTAGAGTACTTTTGATTGGCTTCATTGAGATTTTCACTAAAGAAGGCTACAGGCCTACCTTCTTGACTAAGTACTCCTCCTACTGCTACTCCACTAGCATCACACTCAACTGTGAATAACTTATCAAAACTAGGCAACAAAAGTATAGGTTGGGTTGCTACCTCTTGTTTCAGTTTCTCAAACCCTTTATCAGCCTCTTGAGTCCATTTAAAATTTGTTTTTAGATCACCTTTAATAGTATCTAGGACTAGTGTACATATGCCACTGAAATTCCTTATGAATTTTCTATAGAATTGAGCTAAACCATGAAAAATTCTTACCTTTGTTGCTTTGGTTGGTGTAGGCCAGTTTAGGATGGCTTCCACCTTGCTTGGATCCATCTTCAGGGTTCCTTTGGATACTACAAAGCCTAGATACACAAGTTCTTGTTTGAAGAACTCACACTTCTCAAGGTTAATTGCCAATTGCTCTTCTTGTAGCCTTTTAAGTACCATCTCCACATGCTTCAAATGTTCTTCCGCTGTCTTACTGAAAATCAATATATCATCAAGGTAGACTACTACAAAGATCCCTATGAAATCCTTAAGCACCTTGTGTGTATGAAATATTGGATCAATTTAAATGAAATCAAACACATGTTAATAAGACATTAAATCGAAAAAGTTGAAAAGGAAACATAATATGCAAAACCGTAACAACAGCTTCTCAAAACCATCTTATCCTCCTCTAGCTTCAGCGTTTTGTTGCTTCGAATGGCTCTCAGATCAGCAGGTAGAGCTCAACAAAATGACAGCATGAAGAACGAGATTTAAAATGCATAATATGCAAAAATGCAAATCTATGCTAACATGAAAGTGGGAATGTGATGCTGAAAATGATGTGAATGCATAAAGCTGATTGCCTGAACGTGAGTATGCATATGCATGTGAATGTGGGGTGATTAACCAAGGCTTGGATTTTCTCGGGTTTTTATAAAGTTTTCGAACGAGTTTGATTGGCTGAATCGATTGACGGTCTAGATTAAGCTTTTTCGATCGGACAGCGGGAGATCTTCGAAAGTGGAGCAGAGGATGGAAGGTTTCCCTTTTCTTCATTGAGTTTCGAAGGGAAATTTCCATTTCGAAAGATAAGATACGAATTTAGAAGGACGAGTTAGCATGAGTTAGAATTTTGGGAAGGTGAGTTAATAATGAATTAGAATTAAATAAATTAAATTTATTTAATTTAGGAGTGGAGATGGAAATGGAAACTCACATAATTAAATAATTCCTATTTAATTATGTTTAAAATGAAATTAAAGTGAGGAGGAAAATATTAAATAACATATTTAATATTTTAAAAATTCAAAAATGGGATGGAGAATATTCCATTATTTAAATATTCAAAAATATTTAAACTTTAGAACCAAAATGATAATTAAATATAAATAAATTATACCAATTTATTTAATTTAATTAAGCGGAGGGTAGAAATGTTAGTAATTAAATAAAATTATTTATTTAATTTAAGGTAGAAGAATTTGGAAGATGAACGATATAAATAAATAATTAAATTTATTTATATGTAGATGACATTAGAGGAATTAATTAAATAAATCATATTTAATTAATTAACAAGCTTAATCATGACCATTTTTAGACATATACATTTTTCCCCTCTTTGAAGTGATGTGTAAAACACATTGCTTCAAAGAAAATAAGATTTTTTCCCCTGATATATTTTCGATGTTTCTGCTGATGATGCCCCCTCGGGAGGTAAATCACTGAGGAGAGATGAAGTGGTTTAGCTCACAACAGAAAAATAAATATCCATTTTGAAATAAAGTCACATTTTACCCTTGGTTGACCTTTAAAAGGTAAAAAGGTTGAAAGAGACAAGTCATTTGCACTTTTGACTGTGGTGAAACTTTAGCTCTGAAAGCGACATTGCGAGATGGAGATTCCGTATCATCGTCATAGATTCGAGAGATCACACCGATATCAGAGGCCAGCAGCGTACGGACCACCGGTGAGTCGATCTAACCCTCTGTGCTTTCGGATTTTTTGTTTCAAATCGAAATTTTTAAAATTTTCCGCAGATTTAGTTTAAGGTTTTACGTTTGTGTGCATATAGAAATCTTTAGGCGCTTTAAAAAAAAATAGGCGCGCATATAGTAGAAACAAACGCGCATAGGGTTTAGTTTTTAATTTTCATAGGAAAAACCAGTGTAGCACATCCCGTGAAAACTAGCGCGCATATAGGGCAGCTTGAAAATTTTTTAGGGCTAGAGTGCATATAGGGAAAACAGACGCGCATATGGGAAAGCGCACATCTAGCAAAAACAATGGCATATACGGTGAATGAAGTGGTGCATACGGGAAAACGTGCATATGGTGACTGTTTTAGCGCATATGGTAAAAACTACGGCGCATATGGGAAAACACGCATTCCGTAAAAAGAAAGGTGTATCCAGTAGATAGCCCGAATGACTGTTGTGATAAAAATGATGATTTTGTATTGCTTCCTTAGTCAATAGATAGGTAAATTGTCATGTCATCATGATGATATGGATAGAGATGATAGGAAAATCGAATGATTGATTGATAACCTTGCTTCCTAGGATAGAAAACAAGGAGTAGATGAAACTGATATGATTTCTGATAAATTTGGTTTCTGCGATAGAAAACAAATAGTAATAGATAGTAGATCAGATTGATATGGTATCGAGCTAGATCAATTTGTGGATTGGTTTGCCTAATAGGATTGATTGTGTGATATGGGTCATTATTGTGAGTCATTGATATGGACCTGATATAGGTCACTGATAGAGGTTATTGATAGATATGAATCTGATTTTTATTTTGTGTGATTATGATATGATTCTGATGGATGATCGTTGTGATGAAAAATAGGAGGTTTTCAAAAACCTCCAAATTAGGGAGCGACATTCAGCGGGATGGGATCGGATCCCTGAGTTGACCCCCGCTGACAGAGTAGTGATTGACGCTTGCGGTTTGAGACCCTTATTGGCGATGTCGTCGATTAGGGTCAACAGAGGATTGTTGACAGCACTAGCAGAGAGATGGCACTCGGAGCACAACACCTTTTGCATGCCGACCGGTGAGGTGACAGTGACTCCCGAGGATGTATATAGGATCCTAGGCATTCCCATTGTTGGTGCCCTTGTGTATTATGATCACAAGGAGATTGGGGGTACAGATGCTCTGAGGAGAGTGTATGGAGACACGAGGATAGCCGGGTACTGGGTACCATGGGCAAACTTTCACGGATATCCAGCCTTGCCAGTGGTTTTGGGTGCTTTCATTAGAGGTCTCCTTTGTCTGGATCGCCGGGGAAAGGGGTTGTCAGTGGGCTGTGGTAGGATTCTCGAGCAGATGATACTACAGCCGAGGAGGTATGCATGGGGGAGCTGCATGTTAGCTCACCTTTATCACGATTTGCACCAGGTGGTTTACAGGGGATCCACCAGTCTATCCTGGGGAGTTATAGTGCTACAGATCTGGGCCTGGGAGCATTTTGCTGTGACGAGGCCAGCATGCCCCAGAGTGAGGGCACGAGGCAGGCCATACATTTATATGTATTCTGAGTTCCTTACCCAGCCCAAGCTGGGCAAGGTAGATTACTGGAGACGACTTCTGGATGACATCGATACGGTCATATGGCGACCGTATTTAGATTGTGAGCCATGGGCGACCGATGATATAGAGATGCCCTATGTCTGTGTGTCGCAGTTTCTGATAGGGAGGACTCCCTTTATTTTGGAGAGATTTTTGGCATTGCGGGTGCAGAGGTAGTTTAGATTCACACAAGGGATGTCGCAAGGGATTGCACACTACGCCCGGAGTAGAGATGAGGCCAGATGGGGGCCATGCATTGTGTACCAGACCACCTATACAGAGTACATGGCCTTAGCACCTGAGGCATGGGTGGACAGACGAGACGTAGTGGATGCCGGGATGTCCGATGAGTATGCTGCCTATTTCCACACGCATCCCTTTCCACAGTTTACCAGTCCCGATGAGCTAGCACCGATTTTGAGGGTACCACTGCCCGGAGTGGGTGGATAGGTGGATGTGGCCGGTGGTGAGCAGGGAGCTGTTGGAGGAGAGGAGGAGGAGGGCTCAGATGGTGATGATGATGACGGTGGGGATGATGCGAGGATGGGAGGACCTGCACCGGGGGGGCTAGATATCCTGAGAGGTGTACGGATTATGTGGTGACCAAGGACAGGGATAGGGAGGCAGATAGTGATCCGACTGGCTTCTTCCTCATAGCAGGGACAAATAGCCACTCTACAGGCTCAGGTGCAGACATTGCAGGGGCAGCAAGGTTAGCTACAGAGTCAGCTATCACAGGCACATGCTTTTATTGCGCAGTTACAGACACAGCTTGGTCAGGCACAGGCACAGGCACAGGCACAGACACAAGCACCTGCCCCGGACCCACAGTTAGCTCAGGTGATCGCCGAGAGGGATGCATTCAGGCGACGGGCAGTAGAGGCTGAGGGCGTGGCTCTGAGATTGATGGCCACAGTGGAGAGTGCATCCTTGCGAGAGGCTATTGCAGAGGGTATGGAGATGGCCAGGGAAGCTGAGTATTACAGGGTCAAATACGAGGAGCTATGCCTTCAAGAGCGCAGAGAGCCATTCCTGTGAACCCATAGCAGGACCCGAAGTAGATCACGGACACACACCCAGAGTAGGGGAGTGACAGGGCCACGACAGGATCCAGATGCAGGCACCAGTGGCAGACCACCTCCCTCCGGACCAGCACCATCAGGAGCATCCACTAGCTAGACATTTATAGTGTAGAGCATGTATATGCCATTTTTTATCATATTTGATGTATTGGACATTGTAGTTTCAGTGGACCTTTGGACATTTTTATCATTTTTGATGAGTGATGATATGCAGCGGCGATGATTATTTTGGTGATGATGTGATATTCATTTTTTTGATGTGATGATATGATGTGCATTGATGTCTATATGTGATGGATATTGTTATGCATGTAAATGATTTGATGACTAACATGATATGCAGCATGGTTTGATTTTGATGTTTTATTATGATTATGATTATCTGATGATGTGTACTAACAATGTCATGTAGATGAATTGCCTATGATGTGTATTTTTAAATTTTGTAGTGCAGATAAAAGATGAAACATGAATGTTGTGCTTTGGATTTGGATGGGATGGAAAATGGTATGAGTGAATGAAATGAGAAATGGTATGAAGTGAAATGAAATGATAAATGATATGAAATGGTAAATGATATGAAAATGATATGTAATGATATGAAAATGAAATGAAATGGTAAATGATATGAAATGAAATGAAATAGTAAATGATTTGAAAATGATATGCAATGATATGAAATGATAAATGATCTAATAAGTGATAAATGATATGATGTGAAATGAAATGAAATGCAATGATAAATGATATGAAATGTAGTGAAATGATAAATGATATGAAATAAAATGAAATGATATATGAAATAAAATGAAATGGTAAATGAAATGAAATAAAATGAAATGGTAAATGATATGAAGTGCAATGCAATGATAAATGATATGAAATGCAATGAAATAGTAAATGATAAATGATATGATGTGAAATGAGATGAAATGAAATGATAACTGATCTGATAAGTGATAAATGAGATGATGTGAAATGAAATGAGATGCAATGATAAATGATATGAAATGCAATGAAATGATAAATGATATGAAATGAAATGAAATGATAAATGATACGAAATAAAATGAAATGGTAAATGAAATGAAATAAAATGAAATGGTAAATGATATGAAGTGCAATGAAATGATAAATGATTATGGAATGATAAATGATACGAAATAAAATGCAATGATAAATGATATGAAATGGTAAATGAAATGAAATAAAATGAAATGGTAAATGATATGAAGTGCAATGAAATGATAAATGATATGGAATAAAATGAAATGAAATGATAAATGAGATGATATGCAATGAAGGAATATACTAATAGAATGAATGATAATTATGCAATGAATAATGAAATGAGGTGATAATGAGATGGTAATGCAATAAATGATAATGATAATGATCATATAATACTAACGAATGGATGGAATGAGGGATAAGTGAATGAAATGAAATAATTATAATGGTAAGAAAAAAAGATAATGACAATGCAAAGTGGAATGAATGAGATAATGGTAATGTGTCGTTAAAATGATAATAATGAACTAATAGAATGATAATGATAATGAAATATGGAATGATGGAATGATAATGGATGCAATAATGAAAAAAAATGAAACCAAAATGAAATGATAATGAAAAATGCAAGGATGCTAAAGTGATATGAAAATGAAAAGAAATGATAATTAAATGGTAATAATAAATGCAATGTTTAAATAAAATGATAATAATGATGAAATAAATTGTGACCCATGAGATGCTAGTGGATGCAATAAGGAAACTAATATGAAATGATATAGAATGCACCTAATAAGATGATACTGATATTTGAAATGATGAAACGATAATGCTATTGATGATGAAATGAAATGAAGATGAAATGCAATGGTGATGATACAAATGTTTGTATTGTCTTCCATAAATAGTCCAAAAGATGACAACCATTTGACCTTTCGAAAACTCAAGATGCAAGATCCAGTATGCAACTATGTACATTGACCTAAAATGAAATGCAACTAAAGGAAGCTGATCATTTTGTTGAGCCTTTTAGTGAGCCTGCTTAAATCATCATAGAGTGTTTTAAAATGTTGGAAGTATGTACAAGCATCAAAGGGGAAATTAGCACCAATGATGACTTGAGTACAACTTTCATGATTTTTGATATAGCAAGTGAACACAAGCATCTAGGTATAATTGAACCGAGATGACCTGAGCATTTCTTGCATAAACAGACAAAGACTAACCACCATCTGATGCAAATTTGGAACTGTCATCAATGATAAATCATCACATCTCGCGACATATATGCAACCGATAAATGATTAACCTCCAGATAGCAGACAAAGAAAAATCATCCTCTTTCCTTGCCACTCTAGTGCAGTACATCATCGAGTGTGCTCCAGAGAAATGATATCGAAAAATTAAACAACCATTTTTCAAAAATGAAATACTGTGATTCCAAACATTATTTAGATTAGAGATCATCCAGATATGAGTCATGATAAGGTACGCAACTGAAAGCTACTGCGATATGGATCAATGGTTGGATGTTTTGGTTTAATTTTTGGTTTTGCGTGTGATTGGCTTCGATGTCATTGTCTTACTGTTGAAAGTTGATTGCCCCCATATGCCCCACATTTGCCCTAGGTATTGATACAACTTGCTGAAATGAATATATACAATAGATCAAACCATGGTAAGACATTATCGCTCAAGGAAAATGATGATAGCATGGTGCTGGTGTAACCCTAAGATGATGGAAAGGATGCATGAAAATGAAGACTAAAAAGTTAAGTGCAGAACATGAACTAATAGATGGAGAGCTACAAATAGCGCCTGTGCCGATTTTCACTATTTGTTTTATTGTGGTTTTCTTGTCAATGATCTGTTTGCCGGTTTTCACCCTATGACAGTTTTTTTTTTAAATATTTATTTAGGACTTTTTCTGATTTTTTGATATTTCTTTAGGACTTTTTCTGATTTTTTTAATATTTCTTCAGGACTTTTTCTGATTTTTTTGATATTTCTTCAGGACTTTTTCTGATGATGATGACCGTCTTAGACATAATACTTCTTTAGATGCATGCTGTTGATCGGCTCATCAAACAAGTCCCCTTCTAGCGTTGATAGCTTGTAGGCTCCTAAACCATAAACTGCGATAACCACATAAGGACCTAGCCAATTTGGCTCAAACTTTCCTTTCTTCTCTCTGTCTTGTTGATTACGTGGATTCTCTTTTAGAATGAGATCACCCACCTGAAAGGTACGTGGCTTTACTTTGTGGTTGTAACTGTGAGACATAATCTGTTGATAAGCTTTCAAATGATCAGCTGCTCTTTGTCTCTTCTCATCTAGAAATTCAAGCTCTTGAAGTCGGGAAACTCTGTATTCATCCTCTGTTGTTAAGCCTTTCAATGATACTCTGAGTGAGGGAATCTCCACTTCTAAGGGAAATATGGCTTCTGCTCCATAAACAAGGGCGAATGGTGTTGCTCCTATTGGCGTGCGGACACTGGTTCTGTAGGCCCATAGAGCAGGATTGAGTTGAACGTGCCAATCCTTCCCTGATGTATTCACAGTCTTTTTCAAGATTTTCAATATTGTTTTATTCGACGCCTCTGCTTGGCCATTCCCTTGTGGATAGTAAGGTGTTGAATATCTATGCTGTATGTGAAATCTCTCACAAAGTTCATCAACATCTTGATTTTTGAATGGACGTCCATTATCTATAATAATGGAGTTGGGAATGCCATACCGACAAATAATATAGTTAAGTATGAATGATGATATTTGTTTGCCAGTAACTTTGGTAAGAGGGACTGCCTCAATCCACTTAGTAAAATACTATGTTGCTGTGATGATAAATTTATGCCCATTTGATGAAGAAGGATGAATCTTGCCCACTAGATCTAATCCCCATTGAGAAAATGGCCAGGTTGGTGAAAACGGTTGGAGTTCTTGTGCAGGAGCATGAATGAGATTCCCGTGGATCTGACATTTTGAACATGTTTTCACAAAAGTGAATGATTCCCTCTCCATTGTAGGCCAGTAGTAACCCATTCTAATCAGTTTCTTGGATAAGGTCAGTCCACTTGAATGAGTACCACAGATGCCACCATGAACTTCTTGTAAAGCTTTGTCAGATTCCTCGCGTTCAAGACATCGGAGTAAAGTACCATCAAGACCACGGCGATAAAGGGTATTAGCGATGAGGGTATAGCGAGCGGATTGACAGATAAAGTTGCATTTTTGATTACGGGATATATCGGGTGCTAAGATGTTGTCTTTGAGGTAAGCATAAATTTTTTCGTACCAAGGCGAATCGGATCCTACCAAATGACAAATGATTTGGCTTTCAGGGGTATCATATGCAGGTGTAAATGATTGTTCCACCAAAAATTCGTAACGATGCTGAGTTTCTAGGAGTTGTAACAATGGTGCGATCGTAGCCATAGCGTCAGCTGCTTTATTATTAAGCCTTGGAATCTGTGTAAATTTGATGTCCACAAAATACTTCTTGAAGTCATCCACTATCTTTTTATAAGGTAAGAGTTTTTCATCTTTGGTTTGGTAGTCATCATTGATCTGACAAATGACCAATTGTGAGTCACCATATACCTGTAACTCTGTTATTCTCCACTCCAGTGCTATCTTGAGTCCAGTGATTAATGCCTCATATTCAGCTATGTTGTTGGTGCATGGGAACATTAGCCGATATGAACGAGGAATGGTGTGTCCTTGAGGGGTGACAAAAAGTATGCCTGCTCCTGATCCATGTTGAGTGAAAGAACCATCAAAGTATAAAGCCCATGGTTGTTTGGATTCTGCAGTAAAGACATCAGCATCTGGAAATTCAATGTGCAGGGGATGATCTGCTTGTAATGGTGCTTCAGCTAGTTGATCAGCGATAACTTGTCCTTTGATTTCCTTACAATCAACATAATGGATATCAAACTCACTAAGAATCATTACCCACTTGGCTAACCTTCCTGTCAATGATGCCTTGCTCAATAAATACTTGAGTGGATCAATCTTTGAAACCAAATTGACTGTATGGGTCAGCATGTAATGTCGAAACTTTTGTGAAGCAAAGACTACTGCTAGACAAGCCTTCTCAATAGAAGTGTAGTTGAGCTCATGACTTGTTAATGTTCTACTGATGTAGTAGATTGTGTGTTCCTTTCCTGTAGAGTCTTCTTGTGCTAGTAGTGCCCCCAGAGATGTCTCTATTGCAGCAATGTACAAGATGAGTGGTCTGTCTGGATCTGGTGATATGAGAACCAGTGGAGTCATTAGATATTCTTTGATTTTTTGAAAGGCCAATTCACATTTGTCATCCCACTTGAAAGGAACATTCTTATGCAGTAGATGTGTGAATGGTAAACTCTTATCAGCCAATTGTGTGATGAACCTCCATATAGATTGAAGTCGTCCTTGTAGTGATCTTAGCTGACTGATGTTCTTTGGTGGGGGAATTTCCATAATTGCTTGAACTTTTGCTGGATCTACTTCAATTCCTTTTTCTGAAACAATGTACCCCAAGAGTTTTCCAGACTTGACCCCAAAAACACATTTCTTAGGGTTAAGACGAACTTTGAATTTCTCTAATCTTGCAAATATTTTGGACAATACTTCAAGATGTCCTTCTCTGGTGTGTGATTTTGCCAATATGTCATCCACATAGTCTTCCATGAAGACATGCATCATGTCATGAAAAATTGTAGTCATGGCTCTTTGGTAGGTAGCCCCAGCATTTTTTAGACCAAAAGGCATGACGTTCCAACAATAAGTTCCCCATGGACACGTGAAAGTTGTTTTCTCTTGATCTTCAGGTGCAATCTTGATTTGGTTATATCCAGAAAAACCATCCATTAATGAATACATGGCATGGCCAGCTGTCAGATCAACTATGGTGTCAATATTTGGTAATGGAAAGTCATCCTTAGGACACGCTTTATTAAGATCTCTGAAATCTGTGCATATTCTGACAGTTTTATCTGGCTTGGATATAGGTACAATGTTGGAGATCCATTCTGCATAGTCGACTGGTCTGATGAAGCCCACATCAAGAAGTTTTCTTAGTTCTTCTTTAACTAACAATGCAACATGAGGGTGCATCTTTCTGAGTTTTTTCTTTACCGGTTTGACACCTGGTTTGATAGATAAATGATGCATGATAAGATCAGGATCAAGACCAGGCATGTCGGCGTAAGACCATGCAAAGTTGACTTGATTTGCTTTCAGGAATTTCATAAACTCTAGTATTTCTTTCTCTGTCATAGATGTGGCCAACTGTAAAATTCTTGGTTTGTCAGAAGTTTTAAGATCGACAGCATTTGTAGGTTCAATCAGAATAGGCGATCGCTCATGGTAATGCTCCGGGAGGGTGTCAAAAGTCCCATCATCTGGCGCCTCAAAGAGGTTTTCACCATCTGATATGCTCTTTATTTTATCTTTTGTTTGATCTAATACTGCCAGATTCTGGTTTTCACCATTAGATCTTTCTTTTTTGTTTTTATTTTTGCAGCTAGGAGACTTGACACTCTCCTGGTCAAAAATTCTATGTCGGAAATCACTGGTGGAACAATCATTCGCATCTTCTACGGAAAGGAAGTTTGCGATAGCTTCATCACTTGGAAACATAGGTATGTTAATAGATTCCATAAAATCCCAATCAATAAGGTCAGGATGGAGTAAAGGTAGCGGGTCATCAGGCTGTGTGAGATCAGCTATGGTCAAGGTCATGACGGAGTGGTCTGTAGGATCCGAGGTATAAGGTGGATCAATGATGGTACTGTCCTCATGATAGTCTTGTTCGTTTAGATCTGATTCAGTATCACTAGAATCATAATCGACTTGTGGTTCAAATCCTCGCGGTTGGGACCCTGAACCTTGTCCTTCAATTAGAGTTGGGACATATTGGTGTATTACATCAACCTCTTTGTCTCTCCAGAACTCATCATTGTAAATGGTGTCCCATTCATATTCAGCAGAGTCTGTGTCAGAATTGTTGTCTAGGAAATTCTGAATTGTTGTCAAACATGCCTCTTGTGAATTTGAGCCTTCTTGCAATGTGAAGACATTGCCGTGTTTGGATTTGCTTTCTTGAGAGTTAGTATCATAACCCAATCCAGTTTTCTCTTTTGCAGCAAGTCCACGGAGGTGAATGGGTTCAACTACTCCTTCCTTCCTTTTTCCAATAGGTCCTTCATCATAACCCATCTTCTGCATGATTAAATATCCTTTTCCATATTTGTCTGTGGGTAATTTGACATTAGAAACTGCTTCATCTTCATCTTTATAGAGCCAATTTAGAATTTCAGTATCCTCAGGGTTTTCCATGGGGAATTTTTCTTTGATGAATTGCCCATTAAATTTTGTAATTGGCTCTATTGGCATTTGCTTTGATGTTGACATTGCTGATATTTGATGCTCTCTGATAGATGGTTGTCCATGTGATCGAGGTGATGTAGGTAAATTGACAAGACAAAGAGAGTATTCTCCAACTCCATGATCCTTGAATTTCATCTTTTTGTCAAAACTATTGGTCAATTTACTGATTTGTGTATCAATCTTTAGAGAAGTACTAGTATGAGCTTCTCGATTATTAGGGACCAAAGTATCTTGACTGGCTTTTATGTTGGCACAAGTTTGAATGTTGGAATTATCAGCAGGTATCATGATTTCTTGTCCATCATAAGGAAACTTGAGACATTGATGGTAAGTTGATGGGACAGCTTGCATTTCATGGATCCAAGGATGACCCAACAAGATGTTATATGCCAGATCACGATCTAGTACTTGACAAAAGGTATTCTTTATAACAGGGCCCACTCTGATTGGTAACATGATTAGACCTTTGGATGCTCTTTCTTCATCATCATAAGCTTTTATGGTAATCTTTCTTCTAAAATCAATAGAGTCCTCAGAAAATCCTAAGGCTTTGACCAACTTCAAGGTACAGATGTTCAAACCAGCACCTCCATCTATTAGCACTCGTCTGATGCGAAATTTATGAACCATGACTTCTAAGTACAAAGAGGAGTTATGAGGATGGGTTATGGAAACGTCATCTTTGTCGGAAAATGAAAGACAAGTGGGTGAGGATAAATGCCCTACCATGGCCTGAAATTGATTCACATCCAAATCAGTAGATACATTGGTTTCAATGAGGGCCTTTTCGAGAATTTCTTTATGGGCTGGAGAAATCTTTAATAGTTCCAAAATAGAGATTTCAGCGGGGGTTTTTCGAAGTTGATTGACCAAATCATATTTATGTTGAGGTGGAGGTTCAGTGGATCTCGAGGAGGCCCCCTTTAAGACCACTTTGGCTTGTGCTCTTGTTGTTGCGTTGACTTCTCTATATTCCTCCTTCTGTTTGACTTTTATGACATTCACCCGCTCATTGTCTGCATAGAGATGGTTGATTATATGGTCATCATTGATGTGATTCACTTTTTTGTCAGAAGACTCACCTTTTTGATAATTAGGTAAAGGATTGCGAAATGCTTGGTGGTCTACATTGGTTTGTTGATTTCCTTCTATTGTGATGATGTCATTATCAATCAAGTCTTGAATGGCATTTTTCAAGGCTTGGCAGTTGTTGGTGCGGTGACCTTTACATCGATGATAATCACAATAGTATGCCTCATTCCATGATGGAGGCTTTACAGTGGGTTCGTAATTTCGTTGAGGCGGTAAAGTAATAACATTTTTGGCCATCAACTCTTTGAATGCGGATTCTAGGGATTGACCCAATGGAGTAAAATTTCTTCTATTGGAGAAGAACGAAAATCTTTGTGGATTTGAATTTGAGGTGTTCCCTAAAGAATTGTGATTGCTATTGTTTCCTTGGTAACCCTGGTTATTGTTTGAAGTCCCTTGATGGGAAGTGGAGTGCTGACTTGTATTGTTCCTCTGAGGAGGAGGATTATTTCCGTGATTTGCAATTGAGTTGACATTGTTGTTGCGAGTGTTTGGGGTAGTGAGGACGAATGGTTTGGTTGAAGCGTGATTTGCATCCACAACACCATCATTCACCACATTTTTGTTGCGGGTCCAAAATTTGGATTTGTCCTGATTATGATGGTTGGATGAGCTAGGATTTTCTTTGTCATGTTTTATTATGCCTTTCTTGACCAAAGCACTTTCAATGGTTAAGGCATCTTCGATCATTTTCTCAAAAGAAGAAGGACAATGTAAGTTCAAGTGATAGCTCATTTCTGAGTTTAAACTGTTGATGAAAGTAACCATCTTTTCTTTCTCTGGAACAGGACGTGGGTATCTGGCAAACATTCTTCTCCATCTCTGGAGAAACGTAATGAAAGGTTCACCAGGTTTCTGTGCCATTTTACAAAGATCTATCATGGTGATCTGATGTTGTATGTTGTAGGTGTATTGTAATATGAATAAATTGATCAACTCTTCAAATGTCCTTACGGGAGGTGAGATTTTGGATAACCATTCCATAGAGTGCACTCCCAGACTCCTAGGAAATAATCGCATCAAATAAGTATCTTCGTAAGCGAATTCTAATGTCAGGTTTCTGAAGTCTCTAATGTGATCAATTGGATCCGTTTTCCCATTATAGCAATCAAATTTTTCTATTTCACAATGCTTGGGAAAAGGAATCATGTTTAAACTTCTGTCAAAAGGATAAGGACAAATGTCCTCCAAAGTGTATTTCTTTGTGGTTGTTCCCCCTTGCAATTCTCTAACTTGTCCTTGAAGTGCCTTGATTTGTTGGGTCAAGGCACTAAGATCTGAAAGGGGTGTCTCTTCAGGTTTGTTTTTCAATTTTTCAGTGTCAAAGTCATGAGGTAATTTAGCCCCTTGTTCGGCTAGATAGCGAAAATATTTTTCCTTATCTCGCTGCAAGATCTTTTCAATGGCTTTATGGAATTTTGGATCTTGTTCGGCCTCTCTAAGACGTTCTTCTTCTTGTTCTTCATCACTATCCACTTGATGGAAAGGATTCTCTTCTCTATTGTCCATGTTGTTGAAAATTGGATTTTGATTTATGCTAAAAATGGGATTACTGCTTTCTCCTTCTTCTTGAATGTTCTGAATATGACTTTCTTTTTGGATTGTATCCTTCGATTTATTGTGCTGAGATCTTGTGGAGATAGGCATATGTTTTTGAAAATTTCCTCTAAACTTAGATCACAGTTTTTTGACAAGTGCAATGGTGATGATATCTTGATCCGATAAGATATGTAATCTTATGATATGATCAAGAATGCTCCTAACTTATGGGTTGTAGCTTCCAAGATGATAAAGGATTTTAGAATCCTGTTGGGGAAGCTTGAGCCAAAAATTAAAAAGTTGTTTTGATGGGCGCACTCTAAAAGATTTTAACCTTTGTTTTCAAGGAGATTCTCTCAAGATCTTTGAAGAATATGGTTTGGGTGTGAAGGATATTCTATGGAAGGTTGGGGTATGTTGTCAAATTCAAGAGGTTGGTTATGATTATGCCGTTGTGATAAAGCTCTTCTCTGATAATAAGCTCGGAATCTAAGGGATCTACAGCATATTCATCAGTGAATCCTCTAACAAAATCATGATATATGTGGAGAAATCCTCGATAGTGAAGCAAGACTTGTCGACTTTTGTACAAGAATTTCCTCTTTTGCAGTGTTTTCTTGTATCCTAACGTTTTCTTAGGTTTCCTGATCCTCTTGGAGACTGATTTCTTGGGAAACTTTGTTGACTTCCAATTTCTAAGCATGGAAAAAGGTATTTAGAAACGTTTTTGAAGCAACGATATAACAAAATTCCTAAGTGGTTTTCAGTTGTTGTTCTTCATGTTTTATTTGGATGATATCTTAATCTGAATTAATGTAATGGAAGACACAACAAACATTTTTGAAAACAATTGTTCTTAAAGCCCTATACTAACATGAAGTGTTTGATTTCAAGAAATTTTTTTCAACAAATGTTTTCATAGGTTTTTCACATGAAAGACAGTTCAGACAGACTCACTCTTAAGTGCTCAAGTAGCTCATTCTAGTAATCAACAGCCCACATCTTAGAATTGCGTCGACTCACACAGCCGTGTCACCCCTGAAGGGGCGCCCTTGTTTTTGTCTTTTCCAGGCGCGTACTCAGAGTTACGGAAGTGGATACCGGGTCCCCTGAGTAAACGGTCCTTGGCAGTTATATGGTGAGTATCTTGGGGGCAGATTCTTCCCTCCCCTTGCACTATGATTATCAGAATGTTTGGCAACTGGCTCGGCTGGCCACTACACTAGGTTCGTAGTAAGGATTTCCGTTCGGTGTGGCAATAATAAACTCCCTCGGGAGACCTCCCAACCTTTAGAACAAAGGATTTGGGGATGGTTACCTTGCACACTACCGGCAAAAGAGGGTTTCCCCATATTTGCTTTAAATTTTATAGTGGGGTGGAATAGCCTGGCTTTGGCTTGAACCCACTTGAGTCGTTCCCGTAGGGTGAGTACTTTTTCCCACTACGGCAGGATCTCTAAAGGATGTAATTGAAAAACAAACATTGCATGAAATTAAAAGGCAAGTCTAGTATTTTGATCACCCAGTTAAGGGGAGAGCATAGACCTATTGCCACAATCACAGCAAGCAAATGTTCTTTTTTTTAAAACCCAAATAACAAATGAGCTAATCTAGGTGAAGATATTACTTCACCAAAAATAGATTGTTCATTTTAACTGCCAAATTCAAATGTTTGAGTGACTATCCTAGATTGCTTCTTTTATCGGATATATATGGCTACTAGGATTGCTTCATTTTATCAATCTTGAAGCTACCCTAGGATTGCTT